>VDFB02281648.1:0-32720 GCA_007258455.2 Sequoia sempervirens
CATTTGTATTTGATTTGTCCATTATGCTTTCCAACTTCCTTTTCTTTGATAACATTCTTTGTGCTTTGATTCAAATATATCTTTTGACATTGGTCCCAATTCATGGATGGGATGATGAGTGGATGAAGATTCATGACGTGTCTGGTTGTAGTATTGTCGATTTCATCATAAGGATTCTGTGCTCCCCTATGTTGGCTTGCTTGAGACATGGATTGCTGATGATATTATTAAGAGTACCTTCATGCTTTGATTCCACTTGATTCACGGATGTCTTGTTAGATGAAACGTGCTCGACAAATGACCAACTGTAAGATGACATTGTTTCATTTTCCTCTGCTTAACTTTGGATTATATATTTTCTGTCCGGCTTGTTTCTTTGGTAGGATATCTTTGGATATCGCATACGATGTCCATGATGCGGAATTTGGGATATATTTGATCGATGTTGACTAAGCTCTGTTTGGCTATAGGAATCACCTAACCTACTCTTTTGTGTAATAGAATCTTGTTCACAGCTGAAGATCATCGTGTCGACCATAGAAATCATCATGGGTTGATGGAGGAGTATGTGCTACATGGATATGATCATCTTGCATAGATAGGAGAGTGTCCATTAGATTATTGTAGTATCTTGAAGATACAAATTATTGATCTTGAATGATTTCGGAGTTGCTTTCGACATGCTTTGGATCAAGTTCTTGAAATGGGTCAATTTCAAAGGATGCATTGCTTACAAAGGGTTCTTGGATGTCGTCATTAGGCATGGGGAATGGCTCAATATCCTCTTGATCTTTGAGTGGACTTGGATCAAGTGTCAAGTTGAGGATTCCTTTAGTATCTATAACCATGAGGTCAAAGGGGGTCAACATGTCTTGGAAAGGACCATTGGTAGACCTTACTGGAAGATTTTGATCTTTCTTTGGAATAAATTCTTTAGATATGCCCTCTAACTCATTAGGTGATGTAGAGACATTTTCAATATGATCATTGGTCGATGGATCGTGCATTATGTCGATATAATCAAATAATACTAACACTCCTTGAAATAGATCACTAAAAAGTGGCTCTTGATGTATGGTGAGTTGATCATCGGATGAGGTGGAAATGTCTTCAATGTGCTCCTTAATTGAGAGATCTTGAACATTGTTTTCAACAATTGTGGCAAAGAGATTGTGAATGTCTTCAACCATATGGTCAAGTGATGTTGATATTTTTTGAATTGGATTATTGTTGGTTGGTGGATTTTGATCATGATTGAAAAGTGACTATTGACATACGTTGATTTGATTTTTGGACGAAATAGAAACATCTTCAATGTGCTCTTTGATGGATAGATCTTGATCATTGCTTTCAACAATTGTGCTGGGGAGATTTCCAATGCCATCACTAGTGGTTGAATCTTCATCGTTATCTCCAATGGTTATCATTTTTCGTGTTTGTGCTTGTGCTTGTTGGAGGCTTGAGAGGCTTGTTGCACTTGTTGAGCTTGTGCTGCTTGTTGCATGGCTAGATATTGTTGGATGGCCTTTTGGTAGGCCTGATGAGCTTTTAGCACAATGCCATATTGTCTTGCTGCGTTTGGTTTTGGTGGTAGTGGTGGAGGATTCAAAATTGTGTTGGATGTAGTGACAAGTGGTTGAGATACGCTTGGAGTGATCATGAGGGTTTGAGATGTGATGGGAATGATAGTGGTGGTTGGAATGATTGAAGTGATAGGGATGGTTGGAATGACCGAGGTGATAGGCCCTTGGGAGACCATATTTGATTTGTCAGGATTGATGTTGTCATTTGATTAGATACCATCTGTTGGTGTGATGTCGATGGAATATTCAAAAGATTTGATGTGATGGCTTGATTGGTGTTAGGTGGATTGATTTGGATGGAGTGATTGGTGCTAGGTAAAGGGGGAAGCCCTAAACCAAGGAATGATTTTGATATGGGTAATGGTGGTGGAGATGTCTCTTCACGTAATGACTCAACTATTTTGGTAAGTGTAGCAATTTGATCTCGCCAAATTTGATCTTGATTCCCTTGATATAGTTGATTTGGTTTTTGTTCAAGCATATTTGGGATGTGTACTTATGGTGTTTGATTTTGGATAATGTTCTGATTTGGGATGATGTTCAGATTTGGCATGATAGGTTGAAATTGAGCATTGTTGATGTTGGGAATCACAATGCCTTGATTTAGGTAACTTTGATTTTGCATGGTGTTACCTTGACTTGGAGTCGTTAACATCTTGTTTGGATTCTGAACAACATTTGCATGATGTGCAAACATATTTATCCCAAAGTTTTCTGGATTCATGTTTGGAAAACTTGTACTCGGTACATTCTCATTTGGCATGTAGGGATTTGGTGGGATGATGTTCATTTGGAGGCTCATGCATTGATTGTTCGGTTGGTGGATTTGTAGGTTTGGCCTTGGATTTAAATCTACCATTGGGAAAGGTGTCCCAAACTTTGATTTGGGCATACTCACATTTGTTGTACTATTGACATTTGTCGAAGGTAATGATCCCATGTACGGTTTGTATAGATGTGAGTGTTGATAATCAATCGGCATTGTAAGGCTTTGATAGCTTTGTTGACTTGGATTGCTCATGATGTATGGATCAAGTTTATATTCCATGTTCCTCTTGTGTTTTGACCTTGTTGCAAAAGTGACCTCTAGGGTGTTTAGGACCAATGATGAGATGAATGGTGAAAAGGGGTGAATGATATGGGTGTTGAACGTTTAGGGACTTTGGATCAATGCAAAACTTAGGGTTTGTTTTTGATTGGTTTGATTTGGGAAATGAATTTGTAAACCCTAAGACATTGGATGTGATCTTAGGATGAAATTTTTCAAAGGGGTGCTGATTTAACTAGAGGTATGAGGACGAATGCATTCCCATACTCCTAACTAAATAAGGTGATTTTGACTTTGATGATTTACCCAAGTCTAGAATAATGTTTCCAAAGCTCTAAAGTTGTTTGGTTGGATGGGATGATAAATGTTTGGAATTTTGGATGAAGTGTTTGATTTGATCCTAAATGAACCTAGGAAGGACTTGTTTCCAAGACCAAGATAGTGAAGAACACACCTTTCTCTAAAAGTAATTCAAAATCAAAAGACCGATGTTTGCATGAAAACCATATGACCAAAAAATGCCAACCACATATGTGGGGTCCAATTGATTTAATCTTTGCTTAATGGATTCTTTTTACCACAAACATGCTCTTGATTAGATTTTGAATCTAGATGTCCAATGTCTCAACTTTCCCCTTATCCCGCAAAGTGTATTATGTGAAAACCAAGGAAATTTGAGGCAAGAGTTACCTATTGTTGACCTTAGTAGAAGCAAATTGAGATGAAATCCAAATGCTTAGAAGCCTCTAAGGATACGAATCCCAAGGGCAAGCAATAACATGTGAATTTTTTCAAGGATATTTGCTTCTCCTAAAGGGTTTGAGATTTGATGCTCATGTTGAATGTTGGTTTTCCAATGTTTTCAATTAAAGAACTATGTTTTCAAACTGACTCACAAGCAATATAACACCCTAGCTCAATTGGTACATTTTTCTTGGTGGGCTTGCCTCATGCCCTTTGTAGTAGAAGAGATGATTTTACATGCAACCAAGGAAAAAATATAAAGGTATGTTAAGAATGAAGTCTTAACCTCTATATTTTAACCAAGATCGGACATGGCATGTAACTTCTTGGAATCTAAGTTTCAATGCACCACTTTGATAAACTCGTTGAATGGATCAGTTGGTAGGCCACTACAAAACAAGGGTTCTATTTCAAACTTTTCGTTTGTGGAGATTGACCCATACGGCGAGAGTCCCCTTTCAGATCCATCTTGTCGGAATCAACTGCGTGATATTGGTGTTTACTCCAATACCCACATTTATATCTTGGTTGGAAATACTCTTGGCTTTAGAGTGTTACCGGTTAAGTCGTTCCCTTGGGTGAGTACTTTTTCCCCAAGGCAGGACCTCTAGGATAAACAAAAGCGAGTAAAGACAAAATCTGTAACTCGATCAATCTTTGACAACACAAAGAAAGAGAATATACGCGAAAATGCCCCCACTCACACTCGCACAATATCTTGTTCAATTTTAAACCCAAATCGAAATGTGAAGGTGATTGCTTTATCTCACCCTAAAGTCACGAAAAAAGCCTTTTGATTCTCAAGATCACTATAAAGCTCGAGAGAAGCGCATATGTCCTTTTTCAATGCCTTTAGTTTAAGTAAGCCTTCACGAAAAACAAAGTTGCACTCATTTTTTAAATCCACAAAGCAAAATGTGAGTTCTTTTTTAAAACACCAAAAAAATGAAGTGTGAAGTTGCTTGTTCAATTTTAGCCAAATCCAAAAGCTAGTGAGTTTCTAGGGTTCAGTTTTAGCCCAACTTTGAAAAAAATTCAAAACAATGATTGATTTTAAACCCCAAATTAATTGGTCTAAAATAGAAAATAAGAGTAGCAAATGGATGCTCTTAGATTAATACAATAAGCATTTAAAAATTCTTTTTCTAAGTTCAAGTGCCCACTTTCCAATTCAAATCTGTCGTTATTTGATTCCTACGTGAGAGCAACCATCATCCTTTCTTGATGCCAACCTTGAAGATTATGATGTATCTCCATTTATGTTTCTCTTTGAAGATCAAACTTGGCAAAACCATCAATTGCCTCAAAAAATTTAGTCCTCTTTTTGTTTCTATATGCTCCATAGACAATCCCCTGTCCCAACGTGACTAATGATCCGAGGGAACAACAATTTCCACGGTTATTGCTATTCTCAAATGCATTTACCACTTTGGAACCAAAAAATTATCTTATCTCATCTTCTGCTCTTAAGAACTTGTGTCAATTGCTAAGATTTGAGTCGAACACTTTTGTAAAATGAATCTACCTCCACTGTTTCTAGTGGCACTGATATCTCTGAGCAGGCAACTGCCTATGCCAAAATGGGAGCTTTGGAATAGGGTATCAACATCTATTATAGGATAAAAGATAGGGGGAATTTTGTTAGATGTTGTAGCTGCAGCTGCCGTGGGAGATATGTACGCAAAATATGGAAACTTACACAAGGCATGTGAACTTTTTCACATAATTCCTCAAAAGAAATGTGGTCTCAGAGAATGCAACGATTACAGAATATGCACAAAATGGATTTGTTAAAAAGGCATAGAAACTTTCAGGAAAAGGGAATCGATAGATGTACAACCAATTTTAGCATCCACTCTACTTGCGCCAGAATGGGAGCTTTAGAACAGGGTATGGACATCCATCAAGCATAAAGGACGATAATTTTTCTTTAGATATTGTAGTTGCAACTACCCTAGTAAACATGTATGCAAAATGTGGGCACATAGATAAGGCTCCTAAACTGTTTGACATAATGCCTCGAAGAATATATGGTCTCATGAGCTGCAACGATTGGAGGATAAGCACAAAACACTTTTGTTTAAAGGCTTTAGAGATTTTCAAGCAAAAGCAATCCGCAGATGTAAAGCCGAATTCTGCAGATTTTTCCAATCTCCTCCCTGCGTATTCCAAAATGGGAGTGTTGGAGCAGGGTACGAGCAATCCATCAATGTTTAGTGGAAGGGAAAAGTTTATCAGGCATTACCGATGGGAATACTCTAGTAACATGAATGCAAATGTGGGAGCATAAGCAAGGCTTGAGAGCTTTCGTCAACTAGTCCATAAGAAATTAGTCATTAAAATATTTAAAATACCAAATGAACATAAAATCCATTTAAGTTCCATGTACCTCTATGTGGAGAAACAAATAAGAATCTATTATAATGTTTCAGATGAAAGCACACACAGATAAAACACACATAAGCAATGCTTTTATTAAATAGATGGCATCGTCTAATCTAGAATGAAATAAGTTCCCATTTAGATCTGAAACCGAGACAAGTGACTTGCCTCAAGATTCTGCATAGATTGAATTACTCTGCACTCGTTGTTTGATCGACTCGATATAGCTCCAGTATTTTATCACATGGCCTTTCAATTCTCCCAGCAGTGCTATTTATGCATGGATTTTGCATGGCCTACTGTTTGTTGACTTGCGTGTGGGAATGACTCTCGTGCTGGATTTTGCCTCCTTCAAAGTGTGCCCCTAACCACAGTTTCGATGCCCTCCCTCTAGCGCCATAATGCAAATTTTCACATCCACAAAAATACACAAAGACAAGAAACATGACAAACTTTGGTTATCACATTAGAAGTATGTGGAGAAAATCCTCATAAGATTCATTATGATGATTGTGAAATTGGTAAATATCCTTTTGGCTTCCCATTTTAAGATTTCTTCAAGTTTATGTCCTATTAATAAAGAAGATAAGGATTATATATCTCATGTACCATATGCTAATGCAGTAAGAAGTTTAATGTATGTAATGGTATGTACAAAACTAGATATTTCACATGTGATTGGTGTTGTCAAAATATACATGGAAAATCTAGGTAGAGAGCATTGGACAACAATGAAATGGGTGCTTTAGTATATTAGAGGCACAAGTGATTGTTAAATCACCTATAATGGTTGTATTATTTAGTTTAGGGTTATATTGATTCAAAATTTGCAAGTGATTTGGAAAAAAGGAGATCTACTTTAGGTTATGTTTTTACTCTTGTAGGAGGACATATTTGTTGGATGTCAAAGCTTCAAGGAACAAAAAATTTATCCATTACCAAGATAGAGTATATGGTTATCTCACATGCATGCAAAGAGGCAAGTTTGTTAAAGGGTTTTTTGGTTGAGTTTGGAAAAGTGTAAGACAAAGAGAATGCATTCTATGATAGTCAAAGTGCTATCCATTTGGCTAAAAATATAGCTTATTATAGTAGGACAAATAATATTACAATTAAATACCATTTTGTAAGACAAGTTATTGATGGAGATGGGGTAACCCTTGAGAAAGTTCATATGCCAAAAAAATATGCATGTACATGTCTACAAAACTAATATTGCTAGAGAAGCCAAGGTGGAGTTTGGCTTCTCTTGGCTTGCATAAAAGATGATGAACGGGCATGGACAGGTATTAGGTAAATTATTTTCAAGGTGGATATTTTTAGATAATGACATCAATTAAAATAAGAGAATCCATAATTTATATAAGGGAAAAATATAGTTTTTTCTTAGTTTGAAGGTCGTTGTGATATTGAAGATATTATATAATCTCTGTTGCCTTGAAGGAAAATTGAATTTATAGTCTAGTTTAGTGTTTTAGGTTTGAAAACTAAATTTAAATTCAATTTTTTTTAATAAAAAGACAAAAAACATGTAAATAGGAAAGCCACCCACTTAATAACACAACCAATCGACTCTTATAGAGGGAGGAGGTGAAAAATGGGCACTGTGAGTTTTCTTGATGTGATTACACATTCTGGAGTGCTCTTTCCAATTGGGTTTTCCATATGAACAAAGGAGAAAATGAGTCCATATGGTAAGAAAAAATTACTACCTTTTAGGAACATGCACCCATTTTTAAATAGGCACCCATTAATTTTATAAGCATGTACACATTCCTAAATGCGTATACATTCATGAAAGATACCCGTTTAGGAACGCGATCTTGAATCATAACAAGTACCTATTCCAATAGCTAGGAATTTAGGTTTGGGCATCCATTCTGAAATGGGTATATGTATTTTAACAATACAGGTACTCATTCTTGTCACTATTTTCTCCCTATAAGACTTCCACTAAAAGTGGACTAATCTTCTTGCACCCACCCTAACAAATGACCTATAATTCTATTGTGCATATCCAATAAAAAAGTAAGTGTTCCTCTACAATTGGATTTGGATGTTCCCATAATGGTCAAGTTTGGAAAATTGTAGACCATGAAAATGACTTTTTGCGGAGGGCTCGACTTGCAAACCAAATAAACATTCAAAAAATTGAATGTTCTATCTCAAACTTTGACCCTGTTCTTTCTTCATACACTCTTTTTTGGGATTATATGTTGATTAACAATGACAAAATTAGCAAAAAAAAACAGAAAGAAAAAAAAAAAGAAGAAGAAGAAGAAAAGAAAGAAAGGAAGAAGTCCCCTTCCTAATACATCCAAGTGATACGAATCAGGCTAGAATAGGAGAATATCAATATAGAAAAGATCAAACATCATCTGAATACCATGTGGCTAGATATTGCATCTCACGATTGAGATGAAGATACTTTTGTTAATAATTCCTGGGAAATCGAAGGTATGAAAGCAAAATCTTTGGAAGGGGAAAAGAATTAACACAACCCCAAGGAAATATTTGGAGATGCCATATAAGACAGAAAATGTCCATTGCGTAGTTCCTTATTATATTCATAGGATAAGGAAAGTCTTTGAATAGTAAAGTTAAACTTGACGTTCATTTTTAGCCTCCTTTTTTGAATAGCATAATATTAGTTTATTATGACTACTTTTTATACCCCTTCTTTCTAGGAATAAATGTAAGTCTCAAAATAATTCTTTGGGGTTGTGTTCATTTTTTCCGCTTCCAAAGGTTTTTCTTTCATAGCTTCGATTTCCAAGGAAAAACGACATTGCAACTGGTGAAAAGAGATTTTGTTTTCCTATTTTCCTATGCATCTAACTGCAAACCCTAATCATTCTTTGCATGCCATTTTATAATATGGTTAGTCCAAAATGTATGACAATCACTTACGAGAAAGTGGATAGATGAAGATTTTCTTCACAAAAAGATTTAATAAAAATCTCATTATTAATTTAATTTTTTAATTTTTATGTAAATTTGATAATACATGTATTGACTTTTTAACATATCTTTATTTTTAATGTTTAATATTATAGACGCAATGTTTTCTATATGTTATGGATTTAAAAAGATTTGATTTTAAGATTTACATTGAAGATATGTGAACAGATTTGTAAATCAAAATTCTATTTTGTATTTCAATTTAATATTATTTTGATCCATGCATAATCACCCTCTCATACCCTATACTATTTCATTGCCTTTATTCTTATATCTATTTTAAAATTTCAAAAATTATAAATTTACAGTAATTTTCACTCAAAATAAAAATAAATCAAACAATCATATATGAACATTTTAGATACTTTATATTTTGAAGAAAGTTTAAATTTTTTAAGTTTTACAAAACTAAAGCAATTTTATTTTAAAAAAAGAAAAAAGAGCAATGACCAGTTCAGAATAATTAAATAATGTGCAGACCGTGTCCATAATTGTACTTGTCCACGTACTAACACACTCAGCAAAGTCAACCAACTTATCTAGAAAGATAAACTTTACAACCCTTTCGTCAGCCAGAATTCTTAGCCTCCGGACAACTTCTAAGCTTGTAAAGTATATTATTCCACGTCAGATGTTTATCACCAATCATTCATATATATATATATATATACACATTGTATATTGACAGGCAAATATTAATCTAGGTATTCCTGGTTAAAGCCATAATGGGCAACCGCACATCCATACCTTCTTCCCAAACCAAGTTCATGCAAACGGCCAAAATCATATTTTTCAATGGCGTTATGAAGGAATTCAGCAAACCCATTAAAGCAGGCGAAATCGTTGTACAAAATCCTGGGTATTTTCTTTGCCATTGGGATTCCCTGCACAGTGATGAATTTATGGTGTCTGTTAATTCAGAGGAGGAATTGGAGTTAGGAGAGCTTTATTTTTTGCTTCCTTTACGAAAATTGCAATATGTTCTTTCAGTTTCAGACATGGCTGCAATGCTATTTAAGGCTAATTCGGTCATTAAACAGATGATTTGGTGCAGAGAGAAAGATGATATGTATTGCAAAATCCAGCCTGATCCCTGGCCACAGGAGAAGGGTAACTGTGATGGAGAAAGGTGGAAGATGGTGTCATGTAAATCAGGAGGATCAGAGGAAATGTGTTTTTCTAGTAGTGCGTCTAGGATTAGACTTGAAACCATCCTTGAAGAAACATTTTTATAAATGACTGTAAAAATGACAAGTTTATGAAAAGATTTAATTTAGAAAGTACTGCAATGCAGCTGCAGTCCCTGTTCAAGACTGGATAATTGATTTACAAAAAGTAAATGTTGTATTAGTCTGTTGTAACATTTTAATCTAGAATCATACATATGATTTTTGAAATTAATGATCAAATCTGTATATGAAAGTATGTTTGCAATAAATTTTATTTAGTGATACTGTTCAAACAATCTTATAATTGTCTCCACCTTCTGTTAAAATTATAATTCTTGCAGCTTATCAATCTACTCATTTACTTATTTTACTGGTATTGATATAGTGTGATGGTCTAAATGTGTTGTTGTTGTTATTGTCACCAATGTTCAGTCCCTTTGGGGTGTTATTGTTGAGTGTTTATGTTGGGGATGAGGTCCCCATTTGTGACCTTGCCACTTCACAATTTGTCCCTCTTTAAAAGGTTTTTTAATCATTTATTTTTCTTCTTCATATTTTGATATTTTTGTTTAACTCTTTATCTTGATTAAATGTAATTCAAAAAATTACTACATTAAAGAAAAATATTTTAATAGTATATTGAATATATATAAAGTATTCTGCATTTAGTTGTTTTTTATGTTCAAATGTTGATCCTTTCCTTATTTAACTCTTTGTTATGAAATCATCATGGCTTATATTCTTTTAAAATCTAACTAGTTTGATAGCTTGAGTTGGTGTATTGGTGAAAGACTTGTCCTCTTGAAAGAAGTCACAAGTTCAAATCCTATAGGAAGGATGATATGTATGTCTTGTATTGAAGCATAGTTGTATGCCTCCTTCAACACAAGTGAGAGTATGAGGTAGTCTCATATGCTACAAGTCACTACCTATGAAACTAGTTCATGGAGCATAGTAGACTACTAAAAGATTTCATTCCATTTCATAGGCAACAACAAGATCTTTAGAAAAAAGTATTCCCATTGTTTGCTATTTTTCCATGTGTCAAACATGTCTTTATGTTTGGCACTAAAATCCATGTTGATTAGAAAATATAAAATAGATACAATAATTAAATAAAAATATTAAAAACTATATTATTTTGGAAAGCTTAATCTAAGGGCCACATTCATGCAAAATATGATGTTGTGAGGACTTTGTTTGATCATGAAAACAAAATAAGAAATTTATATCTAACAATCATATGAAATGGAGGGAGAAAAGTGCCATTGAGACACATTTTAATGAGCGAACTTCAATAAAAAGCCATGTGCAATCATCATGTCACCTATAAAGATGGTATTCCTTAAAATAAAATAAAAAACATAAAACCACCTTAAAGTAGGACCTTCAATCAAAAATGATTTTTCTATAGAAGGTCTAATAGACGTACTAGTCATGTGGGTATACCAAGACCTTTATTCCAAGTTCCTTCTACCAAACAAAAGCCTTCAATAAAAATTTGTCCAACTTTTAAGAGTTGCAAAATTCATTTTAAAAAATAGTCCACAAGTAATCTCATGTACATAAAAATCTCTATAAGGACTTATTGTTGGTGCAATATTTAAATCGCCAAGGTGATTTAAATATTGCACCAACAATAAGTCCTTATAGATATATTATATTCTAAATTTGATATTACACCTGGTTATTAAGTTTACTTAAGTAATTTTTTTTTTAGTTAGGTAGGATCTAGGATAATGAGTTGACACATATTCTCCTCTTTTCATGGGATTCTATTTTTTTCTTTATCCTCTTGGATTTAAAAACTTAAATGACAATCCCTTATTTTTTTCATTTTTTCCTTATCACCCCAAAGGATAAGGATCACTATATAAGCTTCACTCATGACCATTTAAATCTAATTAGTGTTAAATCTATCTTTGGAATATTTCCTCTCTAGTATCATTATATAAGTTTGATAGAAAATTGAAGAACATTGTAATATCATTATGAAATCCTATAATTCACACATATTTGTGCCTAAATGTCATGAAGGTTAAGGCCTCATCTTGTAAACCTATTTGGTGGATTATAGTGTGTTTCTTGATTGTGAATCAATAATGATCAATTATGTTATTTTCAATTTCATTAAGTTCCACTATGTGTTTGAATATTCTAGTTGCATAGTTGCATAATTGTTAATTAACCCTTCACCCATAACTACATCAAATGGTATTAGAGTGTGGTTTTACATCTTGTGAAGATTAAGGGTTTTTCTTGTAAACATTTCATTAAATTTGAGATAGTCTACAAGAAGCTTGTAAATAGAGCATTGAATGCCAAGCAATATGCATAAGTGATTATGGATAAATCGATTCAACTATTAGATCAAAGGACAAGATGCATCCATGAAGAGGACATGGTGTTGTTAATGTTTCTAGAAAGATGGAAAATGTTTAAAATAATGATGACCCAAAAATTGAAAGAATATAAATGTATCATGTATCAAACATGATATGGAAGATCAAGGGGAAGAAGAAACAAATCAGGTAAATTTTTTGAGATCTATCTCCTAAATTGTAAAGAGGCTTAGAGTTGATATTTCTAGACCTATTCTAGAATTTGAAATCATGAGGGATTTGATTGATTAGATAGTTATGAACTAGAAAAATATTTTTGAGTATGAAGAAATTATAAATATTGAAAGGGTTAGATTTTCTAAGACCAAGTTGAAAGGACATGCTACTTTTTGGTGGAAAGCAATATAATTCAAAAGAAATACAAGAGGGAAGGAAAGGATAGAAAAATGAGATATGATGGTAATAAAATTAAAGAATAAAATCATAATTGTTGACGAAGTTATAATTATTGGAAAGAATACAAAATTGAGACAAAAGGAGAAAAGGAAAAGATACAAAAAATACGATAAGATGGTAATAAAATTAAAGAATCAATTCATACCTATAGACTATGAGTTAGAATTATTGGAAATATTACAAAATTTGAGACAAAAGGAGAATGTTGTGAGATAATATATTGCATTTTTGTATAAAGTGATCATTATGATTGAACATAGTGAAGAAAATAAGGAGAAGGTTGACAGATGCATGAAAAGATCAATTGTGAGGGGCTATCTAGGAAGTGCTAATCCTGGTGGGATTATAGATAGTAGAAGATGCATACCAATTTACATTGAAGGTAGAAGTCACAATGAACAATAGATTTGAGATCAAACAAAACTAATAGAAATGAAGACAAAGAAGATAACATTGCAATGACATAAGACCATAATAGAAGATGATAAAGCAAGAGGAAGTAATAACACATACTATAATGATAGAGAAGGTAGTAATGGATATTACAATGAGAAATAATGTAGTAATTATTATGACAATGATAAAACCAATGGTTACCAAAGATGTAACAAAATATTTTCTAAAGACAATGAAATATGTTTTAGAGGAACTTATTTTAGATGAAAAGTGGACATACATAAATCATTTTAGTGTTTCTAGAGTCAAGAAAGTATCAATAGAAGAATCACATGTTGATCATCAAGAGATATTTTCTAAAACTAGATAGTGTAGAGAAAGAAGAACCAATGTGGATGAAGAATTTTTTCAAGATAATTTACAAGATTGAGGGAAAGTGTTACAAGGTTATATTAGATAGTATAAGCAAAAAATACATATAATATTAGAGATGTTTGAAAAGTTGAAATTGAAGAGATTGAACATCTAGTCCTTATGGAATCTCATGGTTAAAGGAAGAAAATATAGTGAACAATAAGCAAACAATGTTTGGTAAAATTTAAGATAAGGACATATCATGATGAAGATTTTGTGATATTATGCCAATACATGTATGCCATTTATTGTTGGATAGATGATGGTAGTATGATAGATATTTTTTGCATAATTGGAGAGAAAATACTTACATTTTGATGAAGGATGGAAAAAACATACTTTAGTACCATTGAAGAAGAGAGAAAATTAAGTTTGTGGTAGCATTGGAATTTGTTTATATGAAGGGAAATTCTTAGATAGGATGAGACATGACAATATGTGTTCTCCATTTAATCCTAAAATTTGTGCCACTGTAAATGCAAGAGAAGCACCACAACTGAAAAAAATAAAATTATTGATATAATACAAGGACATCATATCAAACAATATGCAAGTTGTCATATGGGCCTAGTTTCAAGAATAATTTTGTCAAATAAGGTAGTACTTAGAATAACATCGATAAAAAATAAAGTTCTAAATCAATAAGTGCAATAGTTTCTAAAGAAATGCTTGATTAAATTAGATAAAATGTACATGTCCATGTGTGGTACATGTAGTACTAGCACTGAAGAAATAAGGTGAGTGGAGAATATGTATAGATTCCTTTTACCAAGGATGAATGGCATAATTGATTAATTGAGTGGTGTAAAATACTTCACTAATATTGATTAGAAGTTTGATTATCACCAAATCAAAATGAGAGAGGGGGATAATAGAAGATTGCATTGAAGACAAAGGAAGGACAATATTAGTGTTGATTAGGAGAATCAAAGGTGTAAGAGAAATCTTGGATCACACAAAAGTAATTTTTCTTTCATGTTTTTTTATTTTCTTATAGGTTTACAATAATTATCTATTCACTATATGATTGCTACACTAGTTGTTCTTATTGCAAAGACATATTAGAGTTATAGACTTAGTCATGAAGGCATACATATTTTATCCATGTGTGGAAATCATACGAGCTTTCCAGTAAAATTGATTACATTTCTAAGCTCATTGGTCCTCAAGAGTTCATAGTATGAAACATAATGAGATCCATTGTACATATTCTTTACTACATTCATTCTAGAAGGTTTGTTGCTAAATGTTACCAAGATACATATTCCATTTGGAATTGATTTTTGTTCCACCTTATAGTTGATACAAATCACCTCAAAGTATAATTTTCACTATATAATCATCACTCATGATCATTTGAATCTAGTTAGTTTTAGTTCTAGCTTTGGAAGATTGGCTTTGTTTCATTATAGAAGTTTGATAGCATATTGAGTAAAATTGTAATATCATCCAAAAATCTTATAATTTTCACATATTTGTTTCAATGTGTATTGAAGGCTTAAGCATCATGTTGGACTTAGGCAACTTTAGTATAATGTACATAATGTATTTCAAGATTGTGTGTAATGTCCCCGTCTTAGCTGACACTGTTTGTTGAGGAGTGAGCCTATTATTTCGATCCTCGTAGGCTGATAGGAGCGTGCAGAGGATCATTTGAGGCAGTTACTCAGTGTTTGGTAGCTCCAGTATTGTAGTTGTTTCAGGTTGGGCCTTCGCAGAATCTTCCAGAGTGCATTTTCAGGAACTTTCTATTTTTAGAAAGTTAGGTTAGGCGGAAGCTGCTATTTTGGGCAGGGCACCTGGTTCAACTATTCAGCTCAGAGTCAACCCAGATATTCAGTTTGGTGTTCAGACAGAGAAATAAGGAGTATTTAATGATTTATTAAATATTTAATATTTTGACTTTATATTAAAGTCACTTTATTAATATATTTAAATATTAATGATTAAATGATATATTATAAAGTATTTTAATACTTTATAATAAAGTGATTTATTTTGACATAATGAATAAATATTATTCATTAAATGAGGCGTCATTTAATTATTCTTATTTCTCCTAAGTTAAAAAGCGCGAATTAATCATTTTTTATTAAAATGATTATTAAAAGGAGATTGGGTCGAATTTTCTCAAGGGCAATATATATTCACTCAAGACAAAATCGAACCAATTATGAGATTATTATTCAACTTTTGTCTTTTTGCTCTGAGCATTGGAGTTTGCAAACCCTAGGGTTTCTGGCAGACAGACGTTTCTGGAGAACGAAAACTCTTCAGAGATTAGGCAGACTGAGACTGTGAAATACCAGTTTAAGCTTGCATCTGGGTGACTTCATTCAGGAGTTACAGATTGGATTTATTGATAGATTCATCAGAGTTTAGCAGAGATATTCATCAGTTAAATAAGGTGACTTCATCAAAGATCATTCATTTGAGTTTTGGCACATTTTCCAAGAGGTCGTACTTATCATTTATTGCTGTAGTAGGCCATACTTTCTGTACCAGCAGGCCGTACATTTCTTCTCAGTGAAAGGATGCCTTCCTTCTTCAGTTTCAGTTGCTTGGCATCAGTGCGCCTTGATCTACTAGAGATTTTTGCATTAATTTTTGAGTTGGAGATTCTTCCATTTATTCTGGCCGTACCATCTTCATTTGCTGCAGCTGCCATTCAGGTTCTTCAATAAATTTTAATGTATTCCATTCCTTATTCAGATTTTTGTATTGTAAAAGCTCTGAAAAAATAATACAAGGGTGCGCCCATGATCTCTGAGCATATTTAAGCTTATTGCATGAAGTTTGAAATTTATTTGAATTTATTAGCATTTTTAGAAGAAAATCGCAGCATTTCATTTTGTCTGAAAACTCATCAAAAACACAAAAAAACCAAAACATGCAAAAACAACAAAAAATCAGTTAGGGTTTCGAATTGAGAACCATCAGGGTTCTGACATTGTGCATTAATATAGACCAATTATGTTATTTACTATTCATTTAAGTTTCACTTCGCATTTGAATATTCTAGTTGCATGGTTGGATAATCCTTATTTGGAACCTAAAACCATGAATACATTATTTGGCACTCTCATTGACCCTAGATTTAGATTTACATTCATAAACAACATGCTATCCTCTCTTAGAACATTCCTAAATCCTTAAGAGTAACCTTTCCTTTGCTAGGTTCAAAACCACATCTCCAAACTTGATCCAATTTAAGGCCATAGGTGTGGCTTTGACCCACTTTGTCCATTTTAAAAATTATTTGTGGCCCTAGGTTGACCCAATTCCAATTAGCAGTTATTTGTATTTTCACACTAGAATGTTCAAATTATGCACCTAAGACATTTATAAAAGGACATTAACCTTAGGTCATTTCGATTGTCCATCAAATTAAAACAACCCCTTCACATCTATATGTCCAAAGGATCACTCACTAGCCATTACTTAGTCTTTTGCACCAATAATCTCAACTACATTATTCTATACATTAACATTTCAACCACATTATTCTATACATTAACAGATATCAAAATGTTACTTTTGTGTACGATCACTCAAACACTCGTCACATCAAGTCTCACAACACTTAACATTATGAAAACTACATCATTGTTAGTCATTTACACATTTGTTTTATACACTAACTTGATGTGCATTCCAATATTTATAAAAAATATTCAATTGATGAAAGGCATTTGACCAGCACACAAGGTGGTTCATGTTAGTATACTTCCATACCCTACCTTAGCAAGCTCTAAAGGTTAAAGATATCAAGTTTCCATAATCCATAATAATAAATCAATTTTGCTTCTAGATTTGATTGTGTTTGCAATTTTTATCATCAACATGTCAGATCACACTCCATGATCCATCATCAGGGTGAAAGAGAGCATAAGGAAGAGAAAATCCAAAACGTTAAGAGAAAATTAATTTTGTTTTTGGATTTTCTCTTCCTATGCTCTCTTTCATCTCAATGATGGATCATGGAGTGTGATCCGAAACGTTGATGATAAAAATTGCAAACACAATCAAATCCAGAAACAAAATTGATTTATTAAGCTCTAAAGGTTTTCATTAATACTAAGTCTTCTCTTTGTAGGTGCAAGTACATACAAAACATTGTTCCAAGTACCAAAGATTTTAAAACCCTACGTTTAGGACCACATTAAACAATAGAAGGTAAACAACACAAATATTAGGTGGAAACCTTAATTGTGCATGTCAAAATTTTATAGGTGTAGATATGACCTACGGTCATGCACAATTCATATCTCATAAAACACAATCATCTTAGTCTTCCCATCTCAAATCTAATTTTAGTTATTGAGTAACAAACATCTAATATATTCAAATCAACCTCCTCTTCTCTAACATCACGTTGGATATTTACTTTTGTTATTTTATTTATATTTCAAATTAATGATATACATGTTTTTAAACTCAACTCTTTTATCAAATTTTATTTATTTATTTCCCTTAAACATTTTGTGTAAGATAATGATTCCCTTTATAATCAATACTTCAATTATTATAATTGTTAATTTTTTTATATAATTAATATAAACTACTACACCTTTTATAATTCATTTCATTTATATAAGGTTTTAGAAAGCGAGAGAGAATCTTATCCAAATCATCAATTGCAAACTAATAATTTTCTTAAACAAGGCCTGCTTTCTTTCGTTTAAATCTTTACAATCTAACAAATTATATATCATAAACAATTAATAAAAAAGCCTTAAACAATGTCCGTTTAGTACAACCACGTTGTAAACGAAAAAACCATTGGTGTAGTTCAGAATAATTATATAAAGTACATTGTACTTGTCCATGTGAGATACATATAAAACACAGTCAGCAAAGTCAACGAACAAAAAAAACCTTTCCAGACCTCTGGTTGGGCACGAGTTCTTAGACTGTAGACAATTTCTAAGCTTTTAAAATATATAATTCCACGTCAGACGTTTATCATCCGAACCTAAAGAATCTATATATCTAGCCTACTCATTGTCTGTACAAGCAATCACTAAATCTAGGTGTTCCTGGTTATCTCAATCCCTAATGGGCAACTGCGCATCCATGTCTTCTTCCCAAACCCAATTCATGCAAACGGCCAAAGTCATATTTTTCAATGGCGTTATGAAGGAATTCAGGAAACCCATTAAAGCAGGCGAAATTATTGTACAAAATCCTGGGCATTTTCTTTGCCATTGGGATTCCTTGCACATTGGCAAATTTATGGTGTCTGTTAATTCAGAGGAGGAATCGGAGTTAGGAGAGCTTTATTTTTTGCTTCCTTTACGTAAATTGCAATATGTTCTTTCAGTTTCAGACATGGCTGCAATGGTATTCAAGGCTAATTCGGCCATTAAAGAGATGATTAGCTGCACAGAGAGAGATGATATGTATTGCAATATCTTGGCTGATCCCTGGCCACAAGAGAAGGGTGACTGTGATGAAGAAAGGTGGGAGATGGCGTCATGTAAATCAGAAGGATCAGAGGAAATGTGTTTTTCTAGAAGTGTGTCGAGGATTAGACTTGAAACCATCCTTGAAGAAACATTTTCATAGATGACTGAAAATGACAAGTTTATCCAAAAATTACTTTAAAAAAAGGTACTACAAAGCAGCTGCAGTCCCTGTTTAAAACTGCATAGCTGATTTGTTAAAAAAAATGTTCTATATAATCTGTCGTAAGTTTTTATTTCTTATAAAATGAAAAATCAATGGATATTTGCATCACAGGATTGTCTTCTGAGATCAATGATCAAATTTGTATATAAAAGTATGTTTATATATATATATTTTTTTAATGAGTAAGTTTTGTATAAAAGAGATCCAGGTAGAATGATATTATATTTGAGGATAATTTTTGGTGTTTAGAATCTTTTGGATGGTTGAAGTAGGTCCGATGACTGTGACCCTTTTCCACCTCTTATTAAATTATTAATTCTTGTGGCTTAACAATTTAGCCACTTATTCTTGTTTCTTTATATTGATATATATATTTTTAAAATTATCTTAACTAAATATCTATGTTCCACGGCCTTTTGGGGACGGGGACGGGGGTCGGTTGGGGACGCGTTTCCGGGACGTTTCCTAGGGGCAAATTTTTAGGGGACGATAGGGGACGACGACATACAAATTACATATATATATATGATTTTTTCAAAAATTATTAATATATTATAGATGGAGAGAGGGAAAGAGAGAGATATATGTCAATAAATTAATAATTGATAACAACAATATCAATATATAAATAAATCGCGAGAGTAGTAGCATAACAACATATGAACATGATAAATGTCATTAAACTTTAAACTTTAAAGCATTATAAAATTTATCACAGCAATATCAAACATAAATAAAACCATGGTCTATCAATATCCAAATGTTTCAAACATGCATCCAAAAGTCTCAAAGTTCAAACATGAAAATCAAAATACTAAATACATTGTCCAACAGTCTATGAAATTAAGCCTCATTCGGGCTATGAATATCAAAAGACTCAGAACTATCTGAGTCACTATCATCTTCTGGCAAGAGTGGATCATCCAATGGTAGTCCGACCAATCCTGGTTGCACCTCATCCTCATCAATTTGCCTAACGTCCTCAGGATCTACATCCCATCGTGCTGCTGGAGTTTGCCGATACTCAGTAGTCTGACGGTCCTGAAGTCTCAAGGCACTATGAACTGCAACTAATTTCTCAGCTCGTTTTGAAGTAAGCCTGTTCCTCTTAATGGAGTGGATGAAGCCATAGGTGGACCAATTCCTCTCTGTAGCAGAGGAACTAGCAATCTGTGAGAGCAAATGAATGGCAAGTTGTTTCAAATCTGGCGTGTCCTTCCCATGAAATTTCCACCATCCAATGGGGTTGTTTTGTGCAATGGTGGCCCTATCTGTCCTAGCCTCTGGTTTGCTGAATGTAGGACCCTGCAGATCAGCAAACATAAGCCACTGCTCTCTAATAATGGTTGCTAGCTCATTGGTATATATTTTACGAAGGGCTGTTGTAAGCCCCTCTATCACCTCGTCATCCTCAGAAGGAAGCATTTGGCCAGGTCTAGGTACATACCACTTCGGATTAAGAGAATAGGCAAGCATATGAAGAGGGGTATTCATTGTGTTCCACCTCTTTGTCACAATAGGCCTAATATGGTCCTCATAAAATCTCAACTCAGGTTCCTTTTGACAAATAGCTTGCTTCATTTGGTCAAGCATGCTATCAAAAGTCTCATATATCTCTCCCAAGCTAGGAGAGTCTGTATTTGCATACCGGATTACCCTCACAGCTGGTGATATGAAAGAGCAAATATACCTACAAGCAACAAATTAAATTTAAATATTAGAACTTTTAAAATACAAACTACAAAGTAAAACAAAGTGTAACAAATTCAAAATTTCAAAAACAATTTAAATTTTCAGATTTCTTACTTGATAGTGGCCCACCAAGTTTCATTAAGTACTCTATCTCTCACTTCCTTGCCTTCATTTGTCTTCGACAGATTCCACTTTTTCCAATCTGCACAAACAACCATGGCTTGTAGAGCATCTTGGACATCCAACATCCTCTCCAGCAAAATATAGTAGCTAGCATATCTAGTCTCAACTAGTTTGAGGAATTCTTTCTTTGAATAAGACCGAAATAGTGCGTGTGAAGTGTGATGGTTGCATACAAACATTTGTATGCCTCTAGCCTCTACAACTGCTGCCCTCACCCAATCTATTTTTCCAATGTCTTTCAAAGCATTATTCAAAGCATGTACACAACATGGAGTCCAGAAAATATGTTTGTAAGCATTCTCAACCATCAAACCTGCTAGCTTACAAACACGAGCTGAATCTGTCACAACCTGCACAACATTAGAAGGCCCAACCTCCTCTATGGCCTCCCTCAAAATGCCAAACTGAAAATCAACATCCTTACGCTTCCCAGAACAATCAACAGCTCGAAGAAAGTATGAACCAGCAGGGCATGTAACAATAACATTAATGAGTGGCCTATGTCGAATATCAGTCCACCCATCCATGACAATGGAACAACCAGTCCTAAGCCATGTTTGCCTCATCTCCTCCATCAACAAGGTAGCTTTTGAATATTGTTTGTCAAGGAGGGAGGTACGCAATCTATGTTCTCCAGGGGGGGCATAAGAGGGTCCAACTGACAATATTTCTTTCACCATAGTTTTGAAATAAGGTGACCTTGCCAAATGAAATGGAAGAGCATGAGCATAAAAGAATTTGGCCACTGCATCATCAGCTTGCTCTCGTTTTTGTGAATTCATCAACCCCATGATTGAAGTTTTCTCACTTGCTTTCTTCTTCCCTCACTACTACATAAGGGGGGTGTTTAAGAAAATATTTAAGACAATATTTGAGTATATTGTCTTAATTTGAGACAAAAAAAAACTTGCTTATTGTCTTAACTAATGTCTTTAAGCGAGTGCCTTAAGTTAGTGTCTTAAAAATTCTCTCTAAAGACAATATGAAACATTAGTTTTTTTGTCTCTTTAGAGACAATAGTTGTTTAGAGACAATATGTTTGAGACAATAGTTGTTTAGAGACAATATGTCTGAGACAATATATCTTTAATTCCAAATATTGTCTCTAGAGAGACAATATGAAAAAATGTATTGAAAAAAATAAACAATTTATTTTAAATTACTTTTTAGTGTGGTTTTCAACATTCAATGTTTCTAGATTCCTGTTGTCCTCCTATTTGCTAGAAGGAAAATAGATTCTTCATAATTACATCCACTCAAAACAACTCAACACATCATATGACCTACATTTAACATGAGATTCCTACTCCAAGATTGTATGAAAGAGACATAACAAAGGATTCATAAATTAAATCACAATTTCTACATCAAATCACTCCTTGCAAAAATGAAACAAGAGAACTAAGAAGGAACCCTACTGCCATTTTATTGATTTTGAAAGTATTTTTGCTGATACAATGATTCTCTTTGAAAAGAGTTACAAGACAAGCTTTTTGCTGAGCAAAAAGGAAGAACTAAAAAATAGAAGTCAAGAGAATCCTTTATAAAGAGAAACCCTCAAATCAAAAACTTCCATTGAAGAAAGGGCTTCTAATTCTGATAAACTGCTGCAAACACCTTGAAATTAGCTTTCAAACTGAAGGAAATAACTAACTTGCTAATATGGACACTTTCCTCTGCTGTTGCAAACAACTGATGTGTTTCTAAATTCTGCCCTTGCCAAAATCAATGCAAAATTCCCCAAAAATTAGGACCCTTGAGCAATGTTTCAAATCTGAGAAATCTTGCCACTGTTAGAAATTCACCTTTGTGCCTTCATATTCTTGGTATCTCAAAGATAATGGAAACCATGCATTTGCACCCTGGAGATAACATTTGCACAAACTAAAGGCATCATAATGACTGTAATTGCTTTCACTCATCACTGCCCTCTTTTGAAGAATAGCACTGCAACCTTTGACTTGCTCAGTCATGCTTCTGTGAGACAAAGCTATGAAACTCAGAATTATAAAAATCCAAAGTACTTTCATCAAACAAATATACTACCCCTTCCATTGCTATAACAATCACTGCAACTAATTATTTATGTGATCCCACTTGCATGATGAGCCTGAGGAATGTTGACTGTGTTTTTCTTTACAATAGGTCTGCATTAAGAGAGGCTACCATTGGGGTTGTACTTAATGAAGATATTGGCTATTGAATAATGCATTTATCCCATTCCTTCAATGAGCCTCATAACAATGCCCCTCCATGCAAATTAAGGCTTCAAAACACAGTGACTATGGTAGAAGCTAATCTGCAATATGACTGTGAAGTTGCTCAATAATAGATTCAATGGTGATAAGACTAAAAGGTGCAGCATTAGCAACATTGCCACTTGATACAATTATATTTGATAAGGCACATTCAAAAGCTATCCAAATGTTTATATAGGAGGAAATGCAAGTGGACTTATGATAAAAACTAGAACAATGCCTTCAACTATCATTTCTCCATTACACAACTCTGCCCATGTGAAACAAAGAGCTTCTAATAGCCACATTTTATCCACTGTGATCCTCCAAATGATTGAGTTGGCATTCTCCACAAATTTGATGTCCCTCTCCTTCAATAGACATGCTTTTTAATGATCATTCACTGTCTATGCATGTAATATCTTGTTTGTGGAATTGTCCTATCTAGGTTCTCAACTGAACAAAAAGAAAGAAGGTAGTCTTCATGAAAAGACTTATAGTTTGACACATTCATAAGCTATACTGCCCCAAACAAAACCATGCTCTTTTATCACAACATTCCTCACGAGCACTATCATCCAGCCATGTGGAAAGGATGGTCCATTTGTACATCATAAGTATAACAATCCAGGCTAAAATTCTTCTTTGTCCTTGGCAAAACTATACAAATAGTGATACATAAGTACAGAGGCTCAGCTACTCCTATAATTACCAATGGTTGACCCCCAATTACTGAGTGTATAATTCCACAAATTTTTGTAGATGCAAGTGTGTGCGTACAACTCAATAGCCCATCTGAGAAAATACACAATTGTTAGCTTATTTTGTTACACTGTTAATAGACAGTCTTTTGCATAATTTTATAATGCAATGCATAGATCAATCTATTGAACATATTCATAGAAAGTACGATAGACAACAGACTCAAATATAAAATAAAAATTACACGAAGTTATCTTTACAAGGTGAGGACCTGAATAGAATCCCTCTCTAGATTATTGGAAGGAAAGAAAGAAAAATTATTGTGAACCACTTTTCATAGATCAATAAATTTGACTTAAAACTACATGACATGAATAAATAGCAATAATAATTACTTTAATCTCTTGTCTAGCTAGTTTATTTGCTATTCTCACTTTGCCTTACCAATTTTTTGATTAAGTTGTTCCCCAAATGCAATAACAGGAACAACAAAAGCAAAGAATATATAGGTTGTCGGGTTCAATATTCTGCTCACAACATAGCATAATATATGAGATTGAATTGATTACATATGAATAAGAAATGTAATAACATCAAAGAAAACACTTTTAATTACCTGAATCTTGCACTGAATCCGCGAATGCAATCTTCCTTGTAACATTGCAAGTGACCTTGAACATCTTTAAGCACTCCTCTCACGGGTACATAGTCACAACAATCCACCCTAAAAGGCCTCCAATCAAAAAGGTAATAAGAATATTAACAAGCATGTACCACCTACAAATAATCAATATAGAGATGTTAAAATTGGATTAAAAAAAACCTAAGATTATCAACTTCCACTTTTCACATCAATCTATACTACCAGCTCAAATAACCTTTAACTGTACCATTTGCATCCATGAGAATGAATAAGAAAGTTTTTGGAACCAACTACTTTTCATCAATTTCATCTCAAGCATTTCATGAACATGATGCATCATGATAGGAAATGTGAATACAAGGGTTGTGCAAAGACCTACCTTGACAACAACTGTAGACCAATCATTGGGAAGATTGAGCATTATTATATCTTGAGTTTTACTGCCATAGGAAAAATATCCTATCAATCCAAAACCAGTATAAAGAGTACCTAGGAAGGAAAAAGCATAACCCAATACTCTGCCAAATCTCTGTGGCTCTCCCATTGAAGTTTCCAGTGATAATGTCATACTGAAGCCCTCAAAGTAAAACACTGCAACTTCAGCAACAAATGGCAAGGCCTTATAGCTAGTGAAGGCATCTGCCTTCTCTAGTTCTTGAAATGAACCCAAATCATCCTTGATGACAATTACTATAGCCAAAAGATTGCAAATGTCGGCAAAAACACTGAAGGGAGAGAGTGATGTCAGTGTGTGTACCCAAGCCAATGAAATTTCCACAGGAACAAAAATGCTTATGAAAAATGAATACTTGTTAGCTGATCCTATGAAAACTGAGGACAAATTTTGGCCTATAAAAACCAAGTAGGCAATACACCCTCCACATTGAGAAATTATTACCATTGTCTGGTCTGCATAACGCCCAATTTTTCCAATAAGTGTGTCTTGCAAGGTCTCCATATGTTAATACACTTACATTACTCAATTGCTCTAATTTGTCCCTGCATTTCACCTATACACAACCCATCAAATAGTAACTATAAGTTTCTTTTCTTTTTCCTCCCTTAAGCTTTGATCCTAGTTAATGTTTATAGTTGTATCCTTATAAAACCATTCTATGTTATCATTAGATGGGTTAGAACCCCTATTTAACAAAGGTAAGATCTAAGAGAAGATTATAACAACATAGAAGAATCACAATACTATAACAATGAATTATATGCTATAGGAAGAGAGCAGAGATTACAATTTTGAAATCTCATTACTCCAGCTTCTTACAAATGCATCATTAATGACTTTTATTTATAAGAAATTGCTAGTCAAGCTGACACAATGCATAACTACCTCAAAATTTAAGGTCACAATGAGACACTAACCTAGTGTTATAGTCAACCATAGGTCAGAATTCCATGACTTCAAATAAAAATTACTCAAAGTAACCAACTCTAACATCAACTATGCCCTACTTGTGGCCCTGGTGGTTCATAAGTTGTAAATGAGATTCACTTTTTATAAAGTTACAAAGAAACTATAGTATACGAATGATGACCACATCCCCAACCCTTACTCATTTACTCACGTATCTTAATTTTAATGGCGCCCCTGTCCTTGTATCAGTGTCCATATCTCGATATCAGGTAACTATGCAAATTTTAAATGGTAGATTCCATATATGTTTTTGGACTAATGCAACAAATAACAAATGGAATTTCATCTCTAGAAATCTACCATGAAGTTTGTCGGTCCATTTTCTATAAGTAAGGCTGAAGCCTTACATATGTTATAATAACCTGGATTCAAAAAACTGGTGGATATGCCCATGAATCCTAATATTCAACCTTCAGCAGAAGAAATCTACAATGAAGCTATAATAAAACAAACGATGAGACAAAAGTGTAAGTAGAGTGAACAAACCATTCCAAGTAACTGCCCCACTAAAATAGATCCAACTGGATCATAAATTGGATTTCCAGTTATATTAACTGCAACCAAGGATAAAGCAACAATAATTAAGCTAGTAACTGCAGCACCATCCTGAGAACACAATACACAAATTCAAATGTTAACTCCTCATATCTTATGGTCACAAAATCTCAGACTATGATCATATTGATTGACTGATTTGTCAAAAAATTAGATACATTTAGTACAAAGTAAGGAACCGTCAATTATTTTTCTAATCAGATATTTGCATGAAAAAAAATCAGTCTCATCATGCGGCCAAAACCAAAACCATATGTTGTCTGTGTCATGATATGACCATCAGATTGTGTATGAGACAAGATGTCAACAACCATTTTGATTACTACAAGCATGTGACATAAATAATTGTAAACCTGAAGGCTAATAATTTTTTTTTTGTGAATAAATCTTTTGTAGTATTAAAGGAACTTTTTAAAGAGTTGATAAACCTTTCCAAATATTTAATATCCTGAAATGTTCAATTATAAATATTATTCAAAACCTTCTATTTTTCTATTGTTTAAAAAAAAAAACAGTTCACATTTTCTGAAGCAAATTGAATTTCCTGCTTTAAATGACAAATGATTTGGAAGAATAATCGATTGGAAAAAATACCTTCAGAATGATCATGTTTCAATAGGAAAACTCATATATAATATGGAAAAAAATCAAAATTTATTTATCTTCTTCCTGTGGCTTCCTTTTCTAACTAATCTAATACCTCCATCATGACTGCCATAGAAGTAGGATCATGACCACTCCATAAATAATCACACACAGTCATTCCTTCTGCTGCAGCACCATTCCGAACAACACCTAATGCTACACCAAGAGAAGCACCTGGAAAAAAATAACAATTTTAAAAGATTGCTTTTTAATCAAATAGATTGAAAACTACACAGATTTGAATTACAATTCAACAAATTAACAATAAAAAACCAGCATGCAAAAATAAGCCTTCCATGATAAATGATCCACCAATAACTAAAGCTGGCAAGAAAATGTTTGTGGGAGGCTGATTTCAAAAACCATCAAATCTTCAATTAATGCACATCAACCAAATGACATGATTCTCAAATCTGGTGAAATTTCAAATCTAAATAGCTAAAAGCCACTATTCAAGGACTTATATTTCAAATCTAAATAGCTAAAAGCCACTATTCAAGGACTTAAATAGCTAAAGTATGATCCTTGAAACATCTTATTGATCCTTGACAAGGGTTTTCAAAGAGCAGCAGTGTCACATGTGGGCAGGGTTCAAGCTAAAACCATGAACAACATTCAAGATTTAGTCTAAAAGGTTTCAAGGAGCATTCCAAATGAAAGTTTGGATGCATGGGTTTTAGAGATAGATACAGTCCATGTTCAATAATGGAAGCTTTTTGTTTGGAGAAGTCATCATAAAGAATCATAAAAAAGACAACTACCATAATGTTTAGCAGCCATACCCTTTGTAGCTGTCATAAAAGGTAGATGAGGACAATTATCAAAGGCATAGGATGCAGTGAGTAGTTTTTGAAGAATGTAGTCATAAGCTAGCAGTACAAAGGATTGATCCTTAAGCAATGAATAAAACCAAGAAGAGATAGCATTGTAGCATGGCTTATGAAACAACTTTTCCAATGATTGCATGATGGCAATATAGTGCATATGACTATGCAACATAGGGTTTTAAGGTACATTGTTTGGTCAAATACATATGACAGTCACCTAAGGGGGTAGTCTTAAGGTCCAAAAGAGCTCTATAACAATGTTTTATATTATGTGACAGTGCACAATTTTCAGTCAAGCTATTTTTCTCTGCCCCACACATTGCATAAGGGTAGGATTTCAAGTACAGGACAACAGTATATATATGTTAATTGCAGACCTATTCAACATTCCTTGAAGGAGGTTTTGTGTGTCAATTTTTTGTCAAAATCCTTCAAGTATATGGTACATTGTCATAAAGGTATGTATAGGAGGTTTTAAACACTTTCAGTGGCTATTTAAACATCAAAAGGTAGTCTCATGGAATCATGCAAGGGTTGTGTCAAGGTCAGATTTGACATATCATTGAGGAGTTATTCAAGGGGAGATTACAAGTATGTTTGTATAAGAAGTACTAAATGTGTGACTTTTAACTCATTACAAGAGTTAGAAACCTGTGCAAAAGACAGTATCAAGGTTAATGGAGCAAGGTATGACTATTATCATGTCAAATGCCTTGTGACACTACCTATGGTGGAAATCCTTACAAATTAGCAAAGTTGCATAATGGAGAAAGAAAAGGGAGGCAGTATGTATAATAGGGGAAATAACATAATCAAACCCATAGAAACATATGATTGAATCTTACCTTTTGCATAACATTGGGTGTATCAGATGGCATAGTCGGATCTTGCATGCCAACAAGATGCATTCTCGGTGGACTTACTCTAGAAATGCCCTATGACAAAAACACAAATATTAACAAAATATAGAAGGTGAAATAAGTTAATTAAATGCACAAGAATCTAGATCAAATCTTACTGCTGGCATAATACTAGATGTACTAAAGGGCATGATAGGGGTTGGAACAACTTTAGAGATGGCCTGCATTCCACAAACATAAATTAACATAAGATAATTGAACCTATAAAAGACAATTTTCAAACTTACCTCATGCACCATCATAGTAATGTTTTTCCCTTTGCCCATTCCTTAGCATTTAAATTGCACAAATAGAGGAAATTCTGAATATCAAACAAAAAACCCTAAAGAACAAAGTAGATTTTAATAAAAACCCTAAATATTGTAATATCGTGAGGTGCATCATATCATTTCAATAAAAAGAACAATCTCTTATTCATAATGACTAAGAAAATTTATATGAAACTCTACATACATGTGGTTATGAGATCTAAGAAGTGTATGATTTATTTCCCCAACTCCCTTTGTAGTCTATAAAAAAAGCTTTCTAACCCACTCCAAGAGTATAAATTATACTTCCAATTAGACCTCTCTACCTTCGATATGAAGCCCCAATTGCATCAATATCACTCTCTATTGAATAAATAAATAATTAAGAAACATAATTCTCTAGATCATAATATCTAACAAAAAATTATTAACCAAGTTATTTTTTCTTGTATGTTGTCCATACTCCACTCTAGTAAGTTGCTCTTAATGGAGTAATTGCTTAAGATACTTTGCCAAAATTTATTCAAACTCTAGTTTAATAAGTTTTTGCTACCACATGGGTAGTGCCACACTCGTGAAAATGACACCCCTTCAAGGTTAAGATGGAGTGGTGTAACTTCCACCGCACCATACTAGCCCTAGTATGGTAGGATGAATGCCACACTTCCATTCTTTCATACAATTTATTATTTTATGCCCTAATGTTTAGATTTTTTCAACAAACATATCCAACCATCGATTACTCCGCAGTTTGTAACATGTGTTCCCTCTAGATCCATGACAAAGTCAACTCTATTGTTGATTTAATGATGATTGAGATGGAGTATTATTTGTAAGATGGGTTAGGATGATTAAGCACCTTAGGACATATGACATGGCCTAAGAAAACACACATACACACAATCAATACTACCTTAAATATCAACCAAAGTCTCAATTCACTCAAAATACTACACAAACAAAACCATACAATGACATTTCAACAATGATTGGCCAATGACATCAGTATATATATATATATTACTAGAAATAATATATTGTCAAAATCATACATCAACAACTCAATAATGATTGGCCAACATCATTGACTAAGGGAGATGACTCAAAAACTAGTAAGCACAAAGATGGTGAAATCTCACTAACTGAAAAATTAGCATACCATTTGTCTATGATGTTTATTTATGGCATCATCCTCCCTCGTGATATTCTCCCTCCAATCAAGGACAAGGTACCTTACAACTAGAACTCAACAAATGAATGAATTAGTAACCATCATACTCAAGTTTTTGTGGTTTCACACTACACTGGCATTTCCTTAAATACATGGTTAGGTTGTAAAATCCTAGGTACCAACCCCAAAAGGACTTCATAAAGTTGGAATACTTGATATCTCCTCTTTTTAGCCCTACACAAAGTTTTCAAATCTTCTACAAATTCATTTTCTAAGTGTTTTATTTTAAGATCTTTAATTTAGCTAAAATTTGTTCATTTATTTATGAAATTGCCTTAACAGACTCAGAAACCAATTAACATTCACATAATTTTTCATAAAGTAAACCCTCATAGGCATCATACACAAAATAACTTAAATAAACACAAAATTTTGGGAGAAAACCCCTCATGGGTGATAAAACACCAAATCTTTGATAATGTAAATGTATAGCCCTGATTGCCCTAGAGAGAGTAATTAAATATCTTTCTCACGAGTGTTATACAATTAAAAAGAAGCTGTTTTGAAACCATTTTGTAATGAGTTCACAGAAAGAAAGAATTTTAACAATCCATTTGCAAATGAATGGCTCAGATCACTCCATGTGTCTCAATTTTTTAATATCCCATAATTTGTGTAGCTGGTTAATGCAATGGCAGTAATAAATCACTCAATACAATGTAGGAATAACAATTAACTTGCAATTACCATCTAATACTTATAATTTTTTTCTTTTCCTTCTAATCACTATTTATGCTCTAATATTTTGCACATGAATCTTATCACATGCATTGAAGATTGCATTTATGATTGATAGTTTTACTAATAGTCCATATAAAATGCAAAAGAAAAAGAGGGATGAGCCACTTAGACTACTTAACTGAAAATACATTAGAATTTTGTTAAAGATAAACATAAGAATATCACAATTACAAAAACAGTAAACGCAGTCTAGCCACAACAAAATATATGGTGCATTCAAGAAAAAATTTAACGAAAAAATAAATGATTTACCAAGTTTATACATAAAATAATTCGATTCACATGATCTTAATATGTCTTCCAAACCTGGAATTATTCTGCAGGAGAAAAAGACCCAAAACTAGAGTGCTCAAGAAAAATGATCTTTATAAAAAGAACCAAAAAAACCTAGTTTTTAAATGGATAATAAATGTAACTCAATTTTTAAGTCTAACCAAATAAGGTAAATATAATGTAATATTAAGGCAATATTATTACTTGCTGCAGGGATCCAGCCTATGAGAAAAATAGAGGATCGTTATCTGACTAATCTGATAATCCATTAACTCAATTATGTACTTTTAATATATTTTGTACATGTTTTTGTATGTTTCAAGTACAACCCAAATGAGGATTCAGTGCTAGTGGTGACAAATGAATCCTACTACTCCTGTAATACTTCTAATCCTACTGCATCATATAGTGATGGTAACACAGTCATTAAACTTCGTTGTCCTAGTCCTTTCTTCTTCATCTGTGGAGCTCCTACTCACTGTGCACATGGGAAAAAACTAATAACAGTAGTTTTATCACCAACTATTCATGTTGTTTCACCATCTCCTTCTCAACAAAGTAATGAAGTCCGAACTGTAGGAACCAGTTTTTCATCTAGTTATAGTCTAGTATCTGCAAAAACAATTGCTCTCCTCGGTCTTGGCATGGCTTTCTAAAGAGTGGAAGGCATTGGATAATGTATACATACTGGAAATGCATAAGCTCTTAACTTTCCAGTATAAATTTTGGAGTTTGTTGAACACATGCATTTTAATTCTGTAACTCTTCTAACATGTTCTGGTTTTGTGGAATGGCAATAAAAAGTATAGTTTTGTAAAAGAGTAAAGCCTTTTTAAATGTTAATAGTTTCTTTTGTCTGTGTTTCTTATAAATAGGTGGAAGCCATGAATGAGCATAAAATGTTATGAGATGGCATTCTCATTATTGGCTTCTTTACTGGGTATTTTTTTTCTATCACATTCATATAGAGTAACCAAACAAATGAACTGTTTATATATATGATTTTTTGTTGTGCATAAAATAAAAAAAACCATTGATAGACGATATCTCATGTTTAGACCAAACCAGGCAATCAGTGCTACTCTGCCAGAACTTGAAGCTATTCATTAATTAAAAAAGCTCTGTAAGAATGGGTGGGAGATGGTAGACCGGGATATAGATGATTGAAATTCCTAAATCCTAATCTATCATCTATGAATGTAATCAGTTGTAACAATACAAAAAAGGAGGTTGATAAAATTTGAGGCATCCTCTCTCATGACCAACACTTC
>VDFB02281648.1:32820-173739 GCA_007258455.2 Sequoia sempervirens
AGAGAATGCAAACAGCGGGAGATCAAAACTTGATGGAAAGCTGACCAGACTCGGCGACGCACAGGCCAGTGCACACACATTCACAAAAAGAAACCCAATTTTTTTTTTTTTAACAATTATGTTAATAGGGCTTTACATCTATCAACTATACTTGTGTTGTAGTATTCTTTTGTTAAATTCAAATTTCCACTTCTTGAACTTGAATGACATATACTAACATCATTAACCAATGCACACATTTAACATGAACACATAGATGTGCCTTATTTGCTCATATTATTTTGTTGTCCACTTTAATTTTAACAAAATTGTGTTGATGATAAATGCTATCCAATGACTATTGGAGTTGGGCCATATTTTAAACTTTCAATCTAAATTTCTTTTATATGATTATGTTACAAATAATTTGATATAATTTTTTAAAAAATAAAGAATTAGATATTGTCATTTGTATTATGAGAAGAAAATGTTTTACAATAACAAGCATTAACTAAATTTAGACTAATTATACTTTTATTATTTATCCCTTTTAATACTATTTATGTCACATCTCATTAATTACTTTATAATATTTCTAAATCTTGTTTAATTCTCATACATTTTCTTTGTCCAAGTGAAATCATATAGATACACTTAAAGGTGGATTTTATGCTACTTGTAATTAGATAGAAAATAAAAAAATTAAATATATCCAATGCCAATATACAATATGTAATTTAAACTATAAAAAACTCTTTCATGATGTAGTTCATATACCTTACTCCTATTATAAATTCCTTGTTTTTGAATTAATCATCAAGAGTGGGTCCTACACTAGAGTTGATTGAGTTATATTTTTTGTCTAGTGGCTTAATGACAAGGTAGGATGACTCCTTTGGTCTAGTCTAAGTTAGCTAGGAACTTACTTTTATGGCACCTCTCTGCCCATAAACGATTCATATGGCTCAACCTTTACTCCTCAATTTACTTGTGTTAAGTAAAGAAAATTATTTTTGTATGGTCATCTACTCTCCTATATCCCTTAAGACTAAGCAACCTTAGATGAAACACTAACCATCGAAGAGAAATACAACAAACATGATATACTATCATTGCAAACTATTCTTATATATTTAGTAGGAATTACAACTATGTTGGATAATGACAATACTTAAAACAATAAAACACTTATCTTATCTTAAGAAAACAATTACTTTTTCCTAAAGAGATAATCCATAATTTTCTTAAGATAAAAATCTATACTTTTCTAAGTTTGATGACACTGGTTGTTATCATGAAGATATTATAAATATCTCTATTGCCTTGAAGGAAAATTAATTTGTAGTAACAACTACATGAAGATTGTAATTATTCATCTTAGCAATAAGGATACCAATACTTTGCCTTGTGGATGTTTCCTTGGCATATTGCCAAGGTTTTACCACGTAAATCAATTCCTTGTTAGTTATTCATTTATTCTATTTTATCTTTTCTATTATTTATTCACAACTAATTTGTGTTGCAATATTATTTTATTTTGCAGGTTCACATTTCTACAACAAGTGGTATTAGAGCAACTATTTTGCAACAACTATGTTAAGATTTGATGTTTGTTTTGCAACATTAAATGGAAAAGGTTTTGAATGCAAGGTTTGAGGTGGAGAAGTTTAATGGGAGGAATAAATTTTATCTTTGGAAGCTCAAGATGCATGATTTGTTAGTGCAACAAGGATTGTAAAAGGAATTGGTAGTCGAGTCAAAGAAACCTATGAGTATGATTGATGAGGATTGGGAAGATTTGGATACAAGAGCTCTTAGCATAAATTGGTTGTGTTTAGAAAATGATGTACTTTTCAATATTGTTGGAGATGAAACAACATTAGGATTATGGAGTATAATGGAGAGTCTTTATATGACAAAGTCCTTGACAAATTGAATCTACTTAAAGAGGTAGTTGTATAGTTTGTGAATGAAGGTACAAAAATTGTTAACAATTTAAATGTTTTCAATACTCTTATGTATCAATTAACTAGTTTGGGTGCAAAAATAAAAAATTAAGACAAGGCAATCATGTTATTATGTTTATAGTGAATCCTAGAATAATTTATTCACCTCCATTACCTTTAGCACAAATAACACCCTTGAATATGATTTTGTTGTGGGATCTTGTTGTCCAAAGAGGTGCAAAGAAAATCTAATATAGAAACCTCCACACTAGAAGCAATGGTGACTAGGAGTTGATACACATAAAAGGGGAAGATTCAAGAGGTACATCCAATTCATGTCAAAAGGAAAAAAGAGTAAGGGAAAATGTTGGTATGACAACAAATCAGGGAATATCAAGAAAGAATGTTCGAAGAGGAAATAAGACAATGATGACTCCAAAAAGGAAGCAAATCCGATAGAGACAAATTTAGGTATGGTCAATGAAGTGCTATCTACTTGTAATATCTTACAATATCATGAGGAATGGTTATTATATTTTGTTGCTTCTAATCACATGTGTCCACAATGGAGTTGGTTTTCTTCATACCAAGCTATTGACATGGTGTTGTTGTTGTGATGGGAAACAATGTTTCTTGTAAGATTGTTGGGATTGGGAGAATTAATATTAAAATATTTGATGGTATTGTAAGGGAATTCATATAGGTAAGGCATGTACCAAAACTCAAAATAAATTTAATTTCCTTGGGAGTTTTGAATTTCAAAGATTATAAATTTACATGCAAAGGTGGAAAACTAAAGGTTCCTAGGGGCATTTTGGTGGTTATGAAGGATACACTGATTCGGAACCTTTACAAGCTAGAAGAGAGTATTGAAATAAGTGAAGCAATGGTGATATTTGAGAATGTAAATGATTCTACTTGTTCATGGGATCAATGAATGGGCCATACAAGCAAAAAGGGCTCAAGATACTAATAAATCTAAAGTTACTTCCAAATTTAAAATCTCTAAATTTGTATTTATGCAAGTATTATGTTTTTGGGAAGTAGAGTAGACAAAATTTAAAATAGGTAGTCATACAAGTAAGGCTATTATAAATTATATTCATTCAGATGTTTGAGGACCATCCCCTATAGTTTATTTTTGAGGATCATCATATTTTGTGAAATTTACATATGATTAATCTACAAATATATGGGTCTATATTCTTAAAAGTGAAGTTTATGTGTTTAGTGTATTTAAGTAGTTTATGTTGGTGCAAATAGGTAATTTTGATAACTAGTTATTAGTAGGTCATATTTACATGTTAAGTCCACTTAGGTCCTAGGCATATTTAAGCTTTTTAGATAAGATTTTATCTTTTTAGCTTTTATTGCATAATAGAGCCCAATGCCATTTAATGATAGCTCATGTCATTTAATAATAACACAATCATTTAATGTTTGGTACTCCATCACACCTTGTCTATATAAGCAAGGTCATTGTAAACTTTTTTATGATACCTCATCATCATATTTAATAGATGTTAATATCAAGCTAGCTCATTTCTTGCATACTTTCTTATGGAAGATTTTCAATGCTTTTGTAGGTGGTCTTGGGATAGAGCTAATTTTCAACTCCTACATGGTATCAAAGCACAAAATTACAAGTTCCTTCTTAGATTTGAGGGAAGAGCTATTTCCAGTGAGAGATCTTGGTGGATTTTAGTAAGGTTGAGTATGCTCTTCCCTTGCACTCTATGGTGATTTCAGTAATAAAAAAAACTTGAAAAAAACTAGTTTTGGAGGGTTGCTCTTTGTGGGTTTTCATTGCAAGTTAATTTTGGCACATACATTGGAGATAGTTTGAGCTCACCATTGAGTCTATGGTGTCTAAGATAAGTCAATATTGACTCTTGTTTTATCAAAATTTGACATATTTTGCTAGATCTATGAGGGTTTGAAGTTGGGAGGTGGTTACTAGATCTAAGAGGTAGTTGATTTTTTGGAGCATATTGGACCAAAATCGATCCTTCCATCATGTCTAGAATGCCCAAACCCCCCATTTCATATAAGCTACTTCATATTTTGAAGAAAATTTATTTTTGGAAATTTTTAAATTTTTTCAAGCGACTATCTTAAATTTGATGGCCAAATGACTATCATAGAGGATTGTGTTAAATTTGACATTTAAACAACCATCATACCAATTCTTAGCCTTTTTCTCCAACTTCTAGTCGCATGGGGACCACCCGCCAACCCTTAGGGGGCTTAATTTTGGCCCCTCAAGTCTTAAGTGGGCAATTTTTTAAAAATCACCAAAACTTTTGACTTGGGTATCAAATTTTTGAAAATGAGATATAGCTGGAAATCTAGTTGCAAGAAATTTCTAGTGGTGTAGGAATTATTATCATATTTTACTCCTAGATTATGTTATTTTTATTTGAAGTAAAGTATCCCATTTGGATCTCTAAGCTCATAACTTTTTGCTTGGATTTCTAGTTTTCATGATTTTTGTGGCATATAAAAGGTATTGAGGAGCTCTATCATTGTGAACATGCACTTTTTCAAATTTTATCCTTGGGTATCATTTATTTATATTTTGGAATATTTGTATTCTGGTTAATCACTTATACATCCAAACTCCTAGAGAGGTTATATTTTTTGGGAAGGCTTCATTTGTAGTATACATCATGTTTGGGGGTTTCTAATTACTGTTGAAGGCTTTAGTCTTTGTAATTTTGGAGATTTATTAGAGTTTATCATGGGGTTTTCATTTCATCCTTCTCTAATTATGTTGAAAAGGGGAAACTATAAACAATGGATAGATGACATGATAAAAAATCTCACTTGGTTACATTTGTTGCCACATTTGTATGGTCTTGCTCCCCATCTAGGTACTGGTAGTAAGAAGTTTTCTTAGAATTGTAAAAGGGATCATGTATTAGGAGTTATTGCTATGCATGTTGATGATGAAAATTTGAATGCTATTGTTCATTTTGAGTGTCCTCATGTTCTTTGGGCTTAAATTTGGTAGATATATGGAGATATTGATACTCAACCATTCCTAGATGATCCTGTTTTAGATTGTCTTGCGCCTCTTCATTTTTCAAAATGAATACCCTATTATTATGATACTATTTGGGAGTTTGAATATTTAGAGTACCTTGAATCTTCAGACGAGGGTGACTAGGTTTCTTTAGATGCTCCTTCTCCTTTAGAGATAATTGTTGATCCTTCACCTTTAGTGATTCCTTATGCAAAGTCATTTATTGGGGCTCCCATCATTCTTGTTCAACAAGACTATTCATCTTCTATTGGTGATTCATTGCAACAGGTATCTAATTGTATTCCTAATTGGGATTCCTATATATATTTATAGACATTGCATCTTTGTTTGTGGAATCTCACATTTCAGATTTGGAAGACACATTTGAGGGTCTCTCCTCTTTCATGACAATCATTGTATGACTGTTGTGAAACCATCATTGTCTTTGGATCTTATTCAACATCAATTTCTGTATAGCCTTGGTTTGTCACCTTCTTCTTTGATTGGGCATGTACCTGATTTGATTATGGAATCATCATCTACTATTTTTTTTTATTCAAGGGGTAAACACTTTTGACCGGAGCTATGAACTAGATACAACTATTCAACAATACCACCCCAACGGGGTTTGAACCTTGGTGGCAAGAACAACAATGCCACCTATAAACCATCACACCATGCCAATACTAGCGAATCATCATCTACTATTGATAAGGTGACACATGAGAAAATTTTAGAGACACATCATACATCTTCATGCTTCTTTCTTTCAATTCCTATCTAGAATGGGAAGCATTCCTACATTTGTACTTGGTTTTGTTTCTTCTAAAAGGGAGACAAATTTTTTGTTGACTTTAGAATATGTTTTGTCTTCAGACACTCACCATTTTTGTCAGAGATTACACATTATGGGGGGGATACATAGTCTCTCTCTTTCCCTCTTATGGGGGGGGGCATTGATTGTATATTCATGAAGGATGTAGTCCTTGGGGGGTATTATTGAATCTTCCATACATCATCCTTGATTGTATCTTTTCTCTTTTTGGAGAGGGGTATTTTTCCATGTGGTTTTTTCTCCTTTTCTCCATTTATGAGAGATCACATTTGTATTTTGACATGGGTACCTAAAATGGCCTCGTAGCTAAGACCCATCCTTACATCTTTGCATCATTTGCATATTAGTTGCTTCTCCCTAAGTTGCACTTAAGGGGGGGGTGTTGATGTAAGTAGTTAATTTTCCTAACTAGTTATTAGCAGGTCCTATTTACATGTTAAGTCCACTTAGATCCTAGGCATATTTAAGTTGTTTAGATAAGATTTTATCTTTTTTGATTTTGTTAAATAATAGAGTCCTAGGTCAATAAAGGATGGATCATGTCATTTAATGTTTGGTACTTCCTCACACCTTGTCTATATAAGAAAGGTCATTGTACACTTTTTTAATATACCTCATCATCATATTTAATAGATATTAATATCAAGCAAGCTCATTTCTTGCATACTCTCTTGTGGAAGGTTTATGTTATTTTTGTAGGTGGTCTTGGGATTGAGCTAATTTTCAACTCCTATAGTTTAGAGTTTTGGTTGAAAAGAGTACTGGTAGGTCAATGAAGTATTTAAGAATAGATAATGGAGGTGATTTCACATAGATTTATAATTTGAAAATTATTGCAAGGAAATTGAGATAAAAAAACATAAAACTGTAGTTTACATTTCTTAGAAAAATGACTTGTTGTTGAACACATGAACAAGACTCTTCTAGAGAGAGCAAGGAGCATGCTTAGTAATGCCAAGTTACAACAAGAGTTGTGGGAAGAAACAGTCTCTACAACTTGCTATTTGGTAAATTGATCACTATTAGTTGCAATAGAGTGTAAGATTCCTAAAGAGATATGTACAATTCATTCTTGTGATTATTCAAATCTATTTTTTTGGTTGTGATGCATACAATCTTATTTAAAAATATCAAATTCTAAATTGGACCCAAGATCCAAGAAGTATATTTTTGTTGGTTATGGTGATGAAATTAAGGGATACATATTGTGGGATCCTACTATCCACAAAATCATCATTGGAAAAGATGTGGTATTTGATGGATCTCCTCTTATAAAATCAGACATAGAAGTTGACATGAAACATGCAAAAGTACCACAATATCAAACTGTTTAGTTGGAAACTCATCCATCTATAGAAAATAGGAAGTGAGACAAAGCTTATGAAGAAGAAGACGAGGATGCAAAAAATATACTTGAGAAAATTTAGAAATGCCACAACCAACAATAAGGAGATCTACATGAGTCATAAATCTACCTAAAAGGTATGGTGATTATATTTCATCTATTGCTTTGATTTCTAATGATTGGACACCTAGTTGTTATCAAGAAGTGATGGATGGTATTGAAAGTTCTAGATGGAAAATAACAATGAAAGAATAAATTGATGCCTTGGAAAAGAATAAAATATGAGATATATGGTAGAATTGCCATAGGGTAGGAAAGTTGTTGGTTGCAAATGGGTCTACAAATTAAAGAAATATGTTGATGATCAAGTTGAAAGGTACAAATAAAGAATGGTAGCAAAATGATTTTCTCAAAAGGAAGGTATTGATTTCCATGAATTTTTCCACTAGTTATTAAACTTGTTTCTATTTGGGTTATATTAGCACTAGTTTTTTTACTTGATCTTGAGTTAGAGTTGAAGTAAGATGTTAAAATAACATTTTTACATGGAGATTTGTATGAGGAGATATATATAGAAAAAACTAGAAGGGTTTGATTCTAGGATAAAAAAATATTTGCTTACAAGATCAAGAAGTCGTTGTATGGCTTGAAGCACTCTTCCAAGAAATGGTACAATAAGTTTGATTTCTTCATGGCAAGCCAAAATTTTACAAGGAGCGAATATGACCATTGTGTTTACTTTAAAATTTTGAAAAATGGTTTATTCATTATCTTGGTGTTATATGTTGACAATGTGCTTGTAGCAAGTAAAAGCATATTTGAGATTAGTAGGTTAAAGACTCAATTGGATAGGACATTTGCAATGAAGAATCTAGGAGAAAAACAAATTTTGGGCATGGAAATACACAAAGACAAGAAACATGACAAAATTTGGTTCTCACATTAGAAGTATGTGGAGAAAATCCTCATAAGATTCATTATGATGATTGTGAAATTGGTAAATATCCTTTTGACTTCCCATTTTAAAATTTCTTCAAGTTTATGTCCTATTAATAAAGAAGACAAGGATTATATATCTCATGTACCATATGCTAATGAAGTAAGAAGTTTAATGTATGTAATGGTATGTACAAAATGTAAGGAAATCTAGGAGTGCATCTAGTGAAAACTCCATACAGTAGTGCCTTCGGTAACTTTAATTTTGATTAGGTTGCCTCAAAGACACGCACAACTATGTCCTAAAGTGAAAACATACATAGTTATTTCCCACATTAATCCTTTTGAGAGAAACACATGTAAATTCAACAACAATCAGCAACACAAATGAAAGATACTACATAATACAAAACACAAAGATTTTACGTAGGGAAAACCCTTTCGGGTAAAAAACCCCACTCTCCAAAGTTTGAGCCATTGTATTATTCAGCAACAAAAAGTTACAATACAGTTTCAGGCTCTTAGCCTTTCAGAGATTACATCTTGTTCATTTTGGATACAACTGGTAGCAAACTCTCCTAGGGAGATCAATCATATCATTCATGATCAAGAGAGATTCCAGCACAACTCTGCCTCTCTTCCTCTGCTTCGACCTCATGGCCTTGGCCTTTCGGCCAACCACTCGGTCCTCACTATCTCTCTCTTGCTCTCGGCTCTTTAGCTCATTGCTTATCAGCTTCTCAGCTCTATGCTACAGAACGTCCAATGCATACGTATATACATTCATTTTTTGCAGGCTCTATGAAATCGTTCTTTTCCAACTGTCGAATCAGAACTAACAAATCATCCAGCCCAACATCATTAGATGTTTCCACTTCCTCGTGTTTTAGTTTTTCAACTTCCACATAGAAACAATTCAACAAACGGTTCACATCCTGCTTTCTCTGATTTGTCCAAATCGCACCACGTAGGACAGTCATCCAAACGGTCAAGGGCATTCAACCTGTGTTGGCATGTCGGTGAGACACTAACTGTGTCTCCCCAATGCCAACACAACCAACATTCGATATCGCCAAGAGTTGCCCCCATCGGAAAGAGGTTACATCGAGTCCAGAGAGCTATCACTAAGACTTCATCATGTCACCAAGACCTCACATCGAAGATAACAAGGTATTCCAAAAAGTTCATCAGTCGGTAAGACTATCGTTCTTTTCCCAGACTTTACACCAAAGTCTTCAAGTCACATCAATCTCAACATTCTCATTGGCGAGACAATCGCCATTCGATGAAACATCATACCGAAGTTAAAAAGGTCATATCGATGTTAGCTTTTCCATCGACAAGACACCCGCAGTTCGCCAAGACTTCATACCAAAGTCTTCAAGTCATGCCGACGTGAGTATTCCATTCGGTGAGACAATCGTATTTCGCCAAGACAACACATTGAGCTCTTCATGTTATACTGAAACATCCCGATTGACAAGACTTATCGATATCGCCAAGACATCATACCGATGCCTTCAAGTCACACCGAAGTGCTCGACAGTCGGCAAGACATTCATCTTTTTCCAAGACATCACACCGAGCACACCATGTCATACTGAGTCAGAAAGACATTTGTCTTTTTCCAAGACCACATACCGAGTGCTCATGTCTTTCTGAGTCGGCAAGAAATTTGACTTTGCCAAGACCTTTCACCGGGTGCCGAGAGCTACATTGATGACTTGCATCCTTGTCGGCGAGACCAACACCTGTCACCAAGACTACATGCCGATAGGAGAAAGTCATGTCGATTTCCACATCGGCCAGACAGACCAAAGGTCATGCCAATATCGATAAGACTTCCTGTTGTCATCGAGACAACATTCTGACACATATGAGTTTCCTCGATGACCACAAGCAATATCGGCAAGACTTCCCATATCGCCAATACTTCATGCCAATACCCTTTGAGTTACTCCGAGTGTATTCAGTCAGCCAAACATCTCCCAATTGCTAAGAGATCTTCTCAAATGTTCAAGTCACCCTGATGACTACAATTGGCGAGACATCTCCCTGTCACTAGGACCACATACCGACACACTTGAGTTACCCCGACGGCTTCAGGAGAAAACATATCGGTGAGACAACCCTCCATCACTAAGACTTCATATCAAAGCAAACGAGTTACACTGATGATCTAGTTGCCATAGGTCACACCGACATATGCTAGGCACCCGATAACAAACCCTTCTATTGCCGAGACATTCCCACTCAACAAAGGGTTATAATGAATGCACCGAGTCATAGCGATAGGCTCCTTCGGCAAGACAAAAGCAAAGTCATAGTGACATGAGAAAAACAAAAGATTACTGAACTGTTAGTCGGCCAGACACCATGAATGTCACAACGACCATGCTTTCTCAGAGGTTTCAGCCTATGAGATTGAGGCAATATTTTCCAACAATCTCCCACTTGACGAAGATCACACAGGCACCTCCAAATCAACCAGGAACTAAGATCACACTAGCTCCACCAGTTCAAACCCCACAATACTCAAGACACCCAATCAACATGATTCAATAGATAACAGTCCATTAGGACAATCTGCAACAAAGACCAGGCATCCAATTGCAACTCACTGTCCAACAAAACAACCAATCACAGCCCTCCAGGAAACCACATAGATCTCAACATGCTCTCATGCTCTATCAAGAAATCATCTCCAACATCCAAGATGTCCACCATGTAGGAAACAATCCTGTCATCTTCCAACATGCCACCTGTGGAAGAAGAATATAATGCCAAGGTGTATAAGCACCATTCCAATGAACACAAGCAAAAGATCCTAGTGATATCACCAACAAGATACTGCTACCACTTCACTGTGCTCAAATGCTATACAAAAACAATATCAACTTCAAAGCCTCAAACAAAACACAACACTGAACTCATTATCCAGAAACAAGATACAAAACATCAGTTAGAACAACAATCAGACTGATTGCTCCCATCTAATTGATAAACCCACACGACTGAAAATAACACCCACAGCTAGTGCTATACCATCCAATTTTACATACCTCACATGTATCACCATTAGTAAACTTATGCAAAACCAGAACAACAAATACAAGTTCCAGTGTCAACCAGTCGAAGAGGACAAGACACATACAAGAACTCCCACCGCCCGAGTAATCCAGATCTGAAAGATCAAAGGCATCAACAAGTCTACCAATAACAACACATAGAAAGATGTAACCCTGTAGTACCAAGGAAAAATCCACAATGATATGCACAACCTGCAACAACCTGCCACAAGAAACATTTCTCTCATCACAAACCTTCATGGCCATAGAGAGAAACTCTGCACATCATCTTCCTATAGAACATCCTCCTACATACACTTCTAACAGCTAGTTGTGTCAAGAATGATCTTCTTTATGTCCCAAAAGAAATCCTTAACAACATCCATTCATTTAATCACCAAGATCAACCCATCTTTAAAACCAACATGGATGTAAGCATCTCAAAGAAGATCAAACTAGTTCATTTCCCATTTTAGGAAATCAACCCATACATCATCTCCTACCAATTCTCATTAGTAACAAGGAGATAAAACAAATAGTACAACTTTCACTATGAATCCTCCAGAATCTTTAAATAGTAATTCAAGATTCATATCATGAAAGTAAACTTAATAAAACACATCTAAAAAATATAATGGGCCAAATACCTTTCAGATAAACTGTCGAGTAGACCAAGAGTGGGAACGAGAATACTCCTTCAAGATATACAAGTCATCATGACTAATCCAAGAGCAATCTCCTCATAGGTCTCTTATTAAACTCACATTCAACCAAGGTGTAGCCTTCTCGAACTTTTTAGACCACTGTCAAAGCTCCAATCAGCTGAATCAGGAACTTATCATGATACCATGATCTACACATCTCCTTAGGAGATACCACGCTTCAAGTGACTTCTCCATTGTCTTTAAGTACAATGCACAATGCCAAAACTCCAGTGCAAACAATAGTATACCATGACATATAGCAAATAGAATCAAAACCAATATCACCTGTCAAGCACCACCAACACCTTAACCAAAGACTTCAAGCGTCCTCCATGGTTCCAAGATGTTGCACATCTTCAAATAATGTCCATGCAAAAGCGAAAGAACCCTTCTGCAACACTAAAGAAGACCATACACCACCATGTGATGAATCCACAGTCATTGCTAGAGCTCCCACTGAAAAGTGACACCCGAGCTCTCCAAGCATCATGACCACCTGCTACAGGTTCCCATAACCAACTATTCAGGTACTCAATAGTATCCAACCTCTCATCTCAAAACACAACACCAATGCACAAGTGACCATAGACAAGGCCAACTAACAAGTTTGTACCAACAATGAATCAACCTCATGGATATAGAAAATCCACTTCCGAGTTGTCTCATAGCAAACATGTAGGTAAACAGCCCACAACATTGCACAACCCATAGTTCCATTCATCAGAAACGTGCAAACCCATCATCACATTGGAAACTGCAAAGCTGAGATTTCAAAGAGAATAACCACGTGGACAACATGACTCAACCACTAGATCACACTAGATATGACTTGCCAAACATGTCCACAACGAGCACCATAATCAAGGAACCCACCACAAGAATGTTGAGTGAGAAATCACGTACCAACACTCCCATACAGAGAAGAAAAACACACCTCCTCAAACCATGCACCAAGCATGCATGCAAACCTGCAACTATCTCATCTAGTAACACCCCAAAAGGCCAATGTCTAGACAATAGCTTAATAGCAACTCCACATGACCACAAGTTTTGCTTAACCATGTAAAACATGCAAAACCACAAAGCCATGCAAGTATAAAACATCCTTAGAAAGGAAACAATAGTTCAAAAAATCCAGGCCCCTTTTAAGCCAAATCTAAACCACCACCATGTACATGCATCCGAGAAAGAGAGAAAGGCTATTTCAAAAGCTTGCAAATCATCTAATGATTAACTCCATAGCCTTCAAGAATTTGAGGTTAACAAGAAACAATGCCTTACAACACCAGGAACCACCACCTAGCATAAGCACTCTCTTCCTTGTTGAGTAACAACACCCTAGGCTTCTCCATATCACCAGGGATCTGACAAATGACCCAATGAAAGCTTTCTTTATAGAGCCACGCAGATCAAAAGAAATCCACCTCGCTACTCCAAGGTTCAGCTTTACCAGCCGGAGACGAGGATCCTGCAACATGATCAACTCCATTTTCCATCTTGACCATCCTTCAAGTTGCATGCTGTCACAGAACACCACAGGCTTGTTGACATCCCAAATGGCACAACAACATTGCTAAACAAAATATTGCTACTCTACTTCTCCTAAAAGAGAAAGGAAACACATGGATGCCTTAGATCCCAAGGTCTTGGTAGTTGGGTCTCAACTGTGCTGATGTTACTTAGTGGCCAATGCAACAGTAATATTCAAGGGGCCTGCTGGTGGTGAGTTTTTGGACTATTGTGGGTTGAACATGAATTTAAATCTACTCTAACTGGGGTTTTAAAAGAACTAGAAAAAAGATGGATCAGTTTTGGGACAAAAAAGAATTACACTTCATCCAAATTAACCAAACCTGTTGCCTCCCAAGGAATTCCTAACTAAAACTGTAGAACAAACCTAACTTGTGACTAACACACAGCTGCATTCATTCATAGTGCTGATTCCAACAGCAGATTGCAAGTTACCATTCAAACAAAATAGAAAATAAAACCTCATTCATTGAAAACTTTCAAATCAGATGATTAATTCAAAACAAACACCATTCGGAAACACAACAGAGTAGATTAAAGATTACGGTTTGCTTCTTTGCTCATAAAACAGAGACAAGCAACAATTACAAAAATGCAATGGCTCCCAAATTGTTTCCACACTAAGAGGTCTATTAATCTAGCTTTCTTACCCCAAGAGAAGATAAAAAGAAGCTCCCTATTACAAGAAATCGGGATCGGCTTCTATCCCTCTATTCCTATTCTATTGATTACTAACAAAAGTTCTTTTTTGGCTACTACTTTCTATTAGAAGTTGCTTCTAAAGTCCCCCCTTTTTGCAAAGAGGGCAAAATACCTTATATGCTGGAATTACATCAAAAGAATCATTTGTCCCTTGCGCTGGGGTTTACAAAATATCCCCTTTGTATCAGGGCTGTCGACACCCAAATCTTTTAGGAAAGTCGGTTCTGCATTAAACTTCGAATCCTTGCCATCTATATTAGGTGAATACTATCTCGGGGTGTTACGTAGATCTGCATCTAGCCATAACTTCCTACGCCTGGTGTCCATCCTTGAACTCCTTCTCGGATGGGTCTTGAATGCTCAAAATATCCGCAATGTTGAGCTACCTACGTAGGTAGATACCGGTGTCGATTTGTTGGCCTTGTCTCCTCCCTGGCATGGCTTTCTTTACGCTCCGAAAATAGCCTTTACGCGAGGCCGTCAGCGTAACTTGCAGTCCGGCAAGACAGTCATCACAGATCTCTCAAAACCTTGGCCCGGACCCAAGAAGTTTTGGCTTGGACTTTGAGTAATTGGTGGGACATCACGCTGAACCAACCATCCTCTGGCGACTTTATTTTATTTCGGCCAAACCCTTGTTGAATCGGCAAGAGATTATGCCAATATTCCTTCATATCGGTGAGACCTTTCACTTTCGCGAAGACCTTTTGGCAAAGGCCCTTTTCCTCTGCCGAGTCGTTTGATTCCATCGGCAATACACCTCAGGGTTGTCGAGACTTCTTAGCGAACTCCAACAGCTACGCCGATGCCTCTTTATTTCAAAAAGACTTCCTCCGATCGGCGAGAGCTATGGCGACATCCACTTGTTCTCCCTAAGCTCTTTTGTTTCAGTGAGACCTTTCACCTTCAGCGAGACCTTTCACCAAATGGCTCTTTTCTTCCCGAGGCCCTCCTCGTTGTCGGCATAGCTTCCCGTGGTCGCTCAAACCCTATGGAAAAGGCTTAGCCCTTCGCCGATGCTGCTTCGTTCTATGTTGGGGAGACTTCACTTTATTCGGGGAGAGTTACACCGACATCACCATCTTTCACCGATTTCCATTATTGGCGTAACCTTGGGTCATCGGCGAGACATTTCGCCGCATTCATTTCCTTTTTCCGAGTTTTGGTGTCGCCAAGACCCTTTTGAGTCGGTGAGACATTACACCGACCTCGCCTTTGCACTAGTCAGTGAGACTTTCTCTGGTCGGTGAGACCTCTTGCTGAAGTCAATAGCTACCTCGAAGTCACCTCTGCTTTCCGAGACTTCACTTTATTGGTGGGACATTTAGGCTTTTGACAAGACCTTATTCTGAAGAAAAGACTCCCACCGAAGTGTTTGATCTTTTTGCTAGTCAGCGAGACTTCCTTTCCTTGGCGAGACTTCTTGCCGAAGTCAAATCCTTTGGCGAAACAACTTTAAGAGATATCTTCAGATGAATAACCTGAACCTGCACAACAAATTCCTCCATTAGTTCCCAAAGACAAATAAGGCATATCATTATTTATCATGCCTCCAATCTTATCAAAAGGAAACGTAAAACCGGCGGAGGCGGGGTCAAAACCAAATGGGAACACATAACAGGGGCAGGGTCGGGACCAAGAGAAAGTCGGAACTAGGGCTGAAGTCGGGTTGGGAACGAGCTAGGGAACTAACCAACATTCCCGAGTTTATACCCCTTCCCGACTCCGCGCCTGCAAGGAAAACCAAAAAGGACAAAAATGAAACACCGGCGGGGTCGGAACGAAAACCAACCAGGCGGAACACAATGGGGGCGGGGTCGGGACCAAATCCAAAATTGAAACTTTTCCAAGTTTCAGTTTCAGATTCCATCCTGGTCCCGCCTCCGACAAAAACAAAAGAAAACAAAAACCCAAGGTAAAAAGACCAAAGAAAACGGGAACTGGGGTCGGGGAAGGAATAAAAACTAAGCTTGGAAGCGGTTCAAGCTTGGAATCCGTTTGAACCCAGTGCAAAACAAACAAACCAAAACAAAAAGGAAACAAAATGCCGAAGGCGAAGAAGAAATGAAGTAGAGAGGACACAAAAGACCAAGACCAAGGAAAAAACAAAGAACAGGCGAGGTCGGACCCAGGACTGGACCAAAATGAGGAACATAAGAAAGTTCAACATTCTGAACTTGGTCCCAGACCCGATTTCGACAGAGAACAAAAGAAAGCGAAAACCAAGGTCTGTTGGAACCGAAACCGGGGTTAGATCAAGACCCGAACCAAAGAAGGAAGTTACAAGTCTAGTTTTGATTCTGGACCCGACTCCGACAGAACTTGGAAAGAAAAACGCCTAAGGCAGAAAACCAAAGGCCAAAGGGAAAAGACAAAGGGGGACCCATTTTGGTCCAAATCAAAGTGGGGTGGTTATGCAAGGTATAACAAGGCTTCCACTCATCAAAGGATCAATCCATCAGTCCATTCCTCTAGATTTCTTTCAGCCCATCAAGCTAAGAAATCTTCACAAGAGAAATATATAGAACCATCAACCAGAAGAAGGCTCTGATACCACTTGTAAGGAAATCTAGGAGTGCATCTAGTGAAAACTCCATACAGTAGTGCCTTTAGTAACTTTCATTTCGATTAGGTTGCCTCAAAGACATGTACAACTATGTCCTAAAGCGGAAACAAACACAGTTATTTCCCATATTAATCCTTCTAAGAGAAACACATGTAAATTCAACAACAATCAACAACATAGATGAAAGATACTACAGAATACAGAACACAAAGATTTTACATGGGGAAAACCCTTTCGGGTAAAAAACCCCACTCTCCAAAGTTCAAGCCATTGTATTATTCAGCAACAAAAAGTTACAATACAGTTTCAAGCTCTTAGCCTTTCAGAGATTACATCTTGTTCATTTTGGATATAACTGGTAGCAAACTATCTTAGGGAGATCAATCATGGCATTCATGATCAAGAGAGATTCCAGCACAACTCTGCCTCTCTCTTCCTCTGCTTCAACCTCATGGCCTTGGCCTTTCGGCCAGCTACTCGATCCTCACTATCTCTCTCTTGCTCTCAGCTCTTCAGCTCATTGGCTTATGAGCTTCTTAGCTCTATGCTACAGAACGTCCAATGCATATGTATATACATTCGATTTCTGTAGGCTCTATGAAATCATTTTTTTCCAACTGTCAGATTAGAACTAACAAATCATCTAGCCCAACATCATTAGATGTTTCCACTTCCTCGTGTTTTAGTTTTTCAACTTCAACATAGAAACATTTCAGCGAACGGTTCACATCCCGCTTTCTCTGATTTGTCCAAATCGCACCATGTAGAATAGACATCCAAATGGTCAAGGGCGTTCAACCCGTGTTGGCATGTCAGTGAGACACTAATCGTGTCTCCTCGATGCCAACACAACCAACATTCGATATCGCCAAGAGTTGTCCCCATCGGCAAGAGGTTACACTGAGTCTAAAGAGCTATCGCTAAGACTTCATCATGTCGCCAAGACCTCACATCGAAGATCAGAAGGTATTCCAAAAAATTCATTAGTCGATAAGACTATCGCTCTTCGCCCAAACATTACACCGAAGTCTTCAAGTCACATCGACCTCAACATTCTTATCGGTGAGACAATCGTCATTCGATGAGACATCATACTGAAGTTCAAAAGGTCATATCGATGTTAGCTTTTCCATCGGCAAGACACCTGCAGTTCGCCAAGACTTCATACCAAAGTCTTCAAGTCATGCCGACGTGAGTATTCCATTCGGTGAGACAATTGTCTTTTGCCAATAAATCACACCGAGCTCTTCATGTTATACCAAAACATCCCGGTTGACAAGACTTATTGCTATCGCCAAGACATCATACCGATGCCTTCAAGTCACACCAAAGTGCTCGACAGTCGGCAAGACATTCATCTTTTGCCAAGACATCACACTGAGCACACCATGTCATATCGAGTCGGAAAGACATTCGTCTTTCACCAAGACCACATACCGAGTGCTCATGTCTTGCCGAGTCGGCAAGACATTTGACTTCACCAAGACCTTTCACTGGGCGCTGAGAGCTACACCGATGACTTGCATCCCTGTTGATGAGACCAACACCTGTTGCCAAGACTACATGCCGATAGGAGTAAGTCGTGTCGATTTCCACATCAGCCAGATAGACCAAAGGTCATGCTGATATCGGCAAGATTTCCTATCATCGCCAAGACAACATTCTGACACATATGAGTTTCCTCGATGACCATGAGCAATATCGGCAAGACTTCCCATATCGCCAAGACTTCATGCCGATACCCTTTGAGTTACTTCGAGTGTATTTAGTTGGCCAGAAATCTCCCAATCGCCAAGAGATCTTCTCGAATGTTCAAGTCACCCTGATGACTACAATCGGCAAGACATCTCCCTATCACTAGGACCACATACCGACACACTTGAGTTACCCCGACGGCTCCAAGAGAAAATATATCGGTGAGACAACCCTCCATCACTAAGACTTCATATCGAAGCAAACGGGTCACACCGATGATCCAGTCACCATAGGTCACACCGACATATGCTAGGCACCCGATAACAAACCCTCCTATCGCTGAGACATTCCCACTCAGGAAAGGGTTACAGTGAATGTACCAAGTCATAGCGATAGGCTCCTTTGGCAAAACAGAAGCAAAGTCACAACGACATGAGAAAAACACAAGATTACTAAACTGTTAGTCGGCCAGACACCATGAATGTCACAACGACCATGCTTTCTCAGATAGAGTATATGGTTATCTCACATGTGTGCAAAGAGGCAATTTTGTTAAAGGGTTTTTTGGTTGAGTTTGGAAAAGTGTAAGACAAAGAGAATGCATTCTATGATAATCAAAGTGCTATCCATTTGGCTAAAAATATAGCTTATTATAGTGGGACAAATAATATTACAATTAAATACCATTTTGTAAGACAAGTTATTGATGGAGATGGGGTAACCCTTGAGAAAGTTCATATGCCAAAAAATTATGCATACATGTCTACAAAACAAATATTGCTAGAGAAGCGAAGGTGGAGTTTGGCTTCTCTTGGCTTGCATAAAAGGTGATGAATGGGCATGGACAGGTATTAGGTAAATTATTTTCAAGGTGGATATTTTTAGATAATGACATCAATTAAAATAAGAGAATCCATAATTTATATAAGGGAAAAATATAGTTTTTTCTTTGTTTGAAGGTGGTTGTGATATTGAATATATTATATAATCTCTGTTGCCTTGAAGGAAAATTGAATTTATAGTCTAGTTTAGTGTTTTAGGTTTGAAAACTAAATTTATATTCAACTTTTTTTTAATAAAAAGACAAAAAACATGTAAATAGGAAAGCCACCCACTTAATAACACAACAAATCAACTCTTATAGAGGGAGGAGGTGAAAAATGGGCACTATGAGTTTTCTTGATGTGATTACACATTTTGGAGTGCTCTTTCCAATTGGGTTTGCCATATGAACAAAGGAGAAAATGAGTCCATATGGTAAGAAAAAATTACTACCTTTTAGGAACATGTACCCATTTTTAAATAGGAACCCATTAGTTTTATAAGCATGTACACATTCCTAAATGTGTATACATTCATGAAAGATACCCATTTAGGAATGAGATCTTGAATCATAACAAGTACCCATTCTAATAGCTAGGAATTTAGGTTTGGGCACCCATTCTGAAATGGGCATATGTATTTTAACAATATAGGTACTCATTCTTGTCACTATGCTCTCCCTATAAGACTTCCACTAAAAGTGGACTAATCTTCTTGCACCCACCCTAACAAATGACCTATAATTCTATTTTGCATATCCAATAAAAAAGTAAGTGTTCCTCTACAATTGGATTTGGATGTTCCCATAATGGTCAAGTTTGGAATATTGTAGACCATGAAGATGACTTTTTGAGGGAGGGCTCGACTTGCAAACCAAATAAACATTCAAAAAATTGAATGTTCTATCTCAAACTTTGACCTTGTTCTTTCTTCATACACTCTTTTTTGGGATTATATGTTGATTAACAATGACAAAATTAGCAACAAAAAAAAACAGAAAGAAAAGAAAAAGAAGAAAAGAAAGAAAGGAAGAAGTCCCCTTCTAATACATCCAAGTGATACGAATTAATTAGGCTAGAATAAGAGAATATCAATATAGAAAAGATCAAACATCATCTGAATACCATGTGGCTAGATATTGCATCTCATGATTGAGATGAAGATACTTTTGTTAATAATTCCTAGGAAATCGAAGGTATGAAAGCAAAATCTTTGGAAGGGGAAAAGAATTAACACAACCCCAAGGAAATATTTGGAGATGGCATATAAGACAGAAGATGTCCATTGTGTAGTTCCATATTATATTCATAGGATAAGGAAAGTCTTTGAATATTAAAGTTAAACTTGACGTTCATTTTTAACCTCTGTTTTGAATAGCATGATATTAGTTTATTATGACTACTTTTTATACCCCTTCTTTCTAGGAATAAATGCCATCTCCAATTATTTCCTTGGGGTTGTGTTAATTTTTTTCCCCTTCCAAAGGTTTTGCTTTCATACCTTCGATTTCCAAGGAAAAACGGCACTGGTGAAAAGAGATTTTGTTTTCCTATTTTCCTAGGCATCTAATTACAAACCCTAATCATTCTTTGCGTGCCATTTTATAATATGGTCAGTCCAAAATGTATGACAATCACTTACGAGAAAGTGGATAGATGAAGATTTTCTTCACAAAAAGATTTAATAAAAATCTCATTATTAATTTAATTTTTTAATTTTTATGTAAATTTGATAATATATGTATTGACTTTTTAACATATCTTTATTTTTAATGTTTAATATTATAGACCCAATGTTTTCTATATGTTATGGATTTAAAAAGATTTGATTTTAAGATTTACATTGAAGATATGTGAACAGATTTGTAAATCAAAATTCTATTTTGTATTTCAATTTAATATTACTTTGATCCATGCATAATCACCCTCTCATACCCTATACTATTTCATTGCCTTTATTCTTATATCTATATTAAAATTTCAAAAATTATAAATTTACAGTAATTTTCACTCAAAATAAAAATAAATCAAACAATCATATATGAACATTTTAGATACTTCATATTTTGAAGAAAGTTTAAATTTTTTAAGTTTTACAAAACTAAATCAATTTTATTTTAAAAAAAGAAAAAAGAGCAATGACCAGTTCAGAATAATTAAATAATGTGCAGACCGTGTCCATAATTGTACTTGTCCACGTACTAACACACTCAGCAAAGTCAACCAACTTATCTAGAAAGATAAACTTTAAAACCCTTTCGTCAGCCAAAATTCTTAGCCTCCGGACAACTTCTAAGCTTGTAAAGTATATTATTCCACGTCAGATGTTTATCACCAATCATTCATATATATATATATATATATATATACACATTGTATATTGATAGGCAAATATTAATCTAGGTTTTCCTGGTTAAAGCCATAATGGGCAACCGCACATCCATACCTTCTTCCCAAACCCAGTTCATGCAAACGGCCAAAATCATATTTTTCAATGGCGTTATGAAGGAATTCAGCAAACCCATTAAAGCAGGCGAAATCGTTGTACAAAATCCTGGGTATTTTCTTTGCCATTGGGATTCCCTGCACAGTGATGAATTTATGGTCTCTGTTAATTCAGAGGAGGAATTGGAGTTAGGAGAGCTTTATTTTTTGCTTCCTTTAGGAAAATTGCAATATGTTCTTTCAGTTTCAGACATGGCTGCAATGGTATTTAAGGCTAATTCGGCCATTAAAGAGATGATTAGGTGCAGATAGAGAGATGATGTGTATTGCAAAATCTTGGCTGATCCCTGGCCACAAGAGAAGGGTGACTGTGATGAAGAAAGGTGGGAGATGGCGTCATGTAAATCAGGAGGATCAGAGGAATTGTGTTTTTCTAGTAGTGCGTCTAGGATTAGACTTGAAACCATCCTTGAAGAAACATTTTCATAAATGACTGTAAAAATGACAAGTTCATGAAAAGATTTAGTTTAGGAAGTACTGCAATGCAGCTGCAGTCCCTGTTCAAGACTGCATACTTGATTTACAAAGATTAAATGTTGTATTAGTCTGTTGTTACATTTTTATTTAGAATCATACATATGATTTTTGAAATTAATGATCAAATCTGTATATGAAAGTATGTTTGCAATAAATTTTGTTTAGTGAATACTGTTCAAACAATCTTATAATTGTCTCCACCACCTGTTAAAATTATAATTCTTGCAGGTTAGCAATCTACTCATTTACTTATTTTACTGGTATTGATGTAGTGTGATGGTCTAAATGTGGTGTTGTTGTTATTGTCACCAATGTTCAGTCCCTTTGGAGTGTTATTGTTGAGTGTTTATGTTGGGGATGAGATCCCCATTTGTGACCTTGTCACTTCACAGTTTGTCCCTCTTTAAAAAGTTTTTTAATCATTTATTTTTCTTCTTCATATTTTGATATTTTTGTTTAACTCTTTATCTTCATTAAATGTAATTCAAAAAATTACTACATTAAAGAAAAACATTTTAATAGTATATTGAATATATATAAAGTATTTTGCATTTAGTTGATTTTTTATGTTCAAATGTTGATCCTTTCCTTATTTAACTCTTTGTTATGAAATCCTCATGTCTTATATTCTTTTAAAATCTAGCTAGTTTGATAGCTTGAGTTGGTGTATTGGTGAAAGACGTCCTCTTGAAAGAAGTCACAAGTTCAAATCCTATTGGAAGGAGGATATGTATGTCTTGTATTGAAGCATAGTTATATGCCTCCTTCAACACAAGTGAGAGTATGAGATAGTCTCATATGCTACAAGTCACTACCTATGAAACTAGTTCATGGAGCATAGTAGACTACTAAAAGATTCCATTCCATTTCATAGGCAACAACAAGATCTTTAGAAAAAAGTATTCCCATTGTTGGCTATTTTTCCATGTATCAAACATGTCTTTATGTTTGGCACTAAAATCCATGTTGATTATAAAATATAAAATAGATACAATAATTAAATAAAAATATTAAAAACTATATTATCTTGGAAAGCTTAATCTAAGGGTCACATTCATGCAAAATATGATGTTGTGAGGACTTTGTTTGATCATGAAAACAAAATAAGAAATTTCTATCTAACAACTATCATATGGAATGGAGGGAGATAAAGTGCCATTGAGACACATTTTAATGAGCAAACTTCAATCAAAAGCCATGTGGCATCATCATGTCACCTATAAAGATGGTATTCCTTAAAATAAAAAATAAAAACATAAAAACACCTTAAAGTAGGACCTTCAATCAAAAATTATTTTTCTATAGAAGGTCTAATAGACATACTAGTCATGTGGGTTTACCAAGACCTTCATTCCAAGTTCCTTCTACCAAACAAAAGCCTTCAATAAAAATTGGTCCAACTTTTAAGAGTTGCAAAATTCATTTTAAAAAATAGTCCACAAGTAATCTCATGTACATAAAAATCTCTATAAGGACTTATTGTTGGTGCAATATTTAAATCGCCAAGGCGATTTAATAGCGATTTAAATATTGCACCAACAATAAGTCCTTAAATAGATATATTATATTCTAAATTTGATATTACACCTAGTTATTAAGTTTACGTAACCAATTTTTTTTTAGTTAGGTAGGATCTAGGATAATGAGTTGACACATATTCTCCTTTTTTCACGGGATTCTATTTTTTTCTTTATCCTCTTAGATTTAAAAACTTAAACGACAATCCCTTATTTTTTTCATTTTTTCCTTATCACCCCAAAGGATAAGGATCACTATATAAGCTTCACTCATGATCATTTAAATCTAGTTAGTGTTAAATCTATCTTTGGAATATTTCCTCTAGTATCATTATATAAGTTTGATAGAAAATTGAAGAACATTGTAATATCATTAAGAAATCCTATTTAATTCACATATATTTGTGCCTATATGTCATGAAGGTTAAGCCTCATCTTGTAAACCTATTTGGTGAATTATAACGTGTTTCTTGATTGTGAATCAATAATGATCAATTATGTTATTTTCTATTTCATTAAGTTCCACTATGTGTTTGAATATTCTAGTTGCATAGTTGCATAAAATTGTTAATTAACCCTTCACCCATAACCACACCAAATGGTTTTAGAGTGTGGTTTTACATTTTGTGAAGATTAAGGGGTTTTTCTTGTAAACATTTCATTAAATTTGGGATAGTCTTCAAGAGGCTTGTAAATAGAGCATTGAATGTCAAGCAGTATGCATAAGTGATTATGGATAAATCGATTCAACAATTAGATCAAAGGACAAGATGCATCCATGAATAAGACATGGTGTTGTTAATGTTTCCAGAAAGATGGAAAATGTTTAAAATAATGAGTGCAATGAAGATTAGGTTAGATGTTGCAGAAGAAGATAGAAAGAGAGGATATCAACATAGGAATTTGAAGTAAATGATGACCCAAAAATTGAAAGAATATAAATGTATCATGTATCAAACATGATATGGAAGATCAAGGGGAAGAAGAAACAAATAAGGTAAATTTTTTGAGATCTATCTCCTAATTTGTAAAGAGGCTTAGAGTTGATATTTCTAGACCTATTCTAGAATTTTAAATCATGGGGGATTTGATTGATTAGATAGTTATGAACTAGAAAAATATTTTTGAGTATGAAGAAATTATAAATCTTGAAAGGGCTAGATTTTCTAAGACCAAGTTGAAAGGACACGCTACTTTTTGGTGGAAAGTAGTATAATTCAAAATAAATACAAGAGGGAAGGAAAATATAGAAAAATGAGATATGATGGTAATAAAATTAAAGAATCAACTCATAATTGTTGACTAAGTTATAATTGTTGGAAAGAATTCAAAATTGAGAAAAAAGGAGAAAAGGAAAAGATACAAAAAATACGATAAGATGGTAACAAAATTAAAGAATCAATTCATATCTATAGACTACAAGTTAGAATTATTGGAAATATTACAAAATTTGAGGCAAAAGGAGAATGTTGTGAGATAATATATTGCATTTTTGTATAAAGTGATCATTATGATTGAACATAGTGAAATAAAGGAGAAAGGTTGCGGATGCATGAAAAAGATTGAGGAGGGGGCTATCACGGGAAGAGCTAATCTGGCCGAGATTGTAGATAGTAGAAGATGCATACTAATTTACATTGAAGGTAGAAGTCACAATGAACAATAGATTTGAGATCAAACAAAACTAATAGAAATAGAGACAAAGAGATAACATTACTATTGACATAAGACCATAATAGAAGATGCTAAAGAGCAAAGGCAGTAATAGCATACTATAATGATGAGAAGGTAGTAATGGATACTAGAATGAAATAAGTAGTAATTATTATGACAATGATAAAACCAATGGTTACCAAGATGCAACAAATATTTTTCTAAAGAAATGATGAAATATGCTAGAGGAACTTATTTTAGATGCAAAGTGGACATACATAAATCATTTTAGTGTTTCCAGAGTCAAGAAAGTATCAATAAAAGAATCACATGTTGATGAAGAATTCAAAAGATCACAACGCCTAATAGTTGAAACATATATAAGTGATTCCTTGATCATCAAGAGAGATTTTCTAAAACTAGATAGTGTGAAAGAAGAACCAATGTGGATGAAGAATTTTTTCAAGATAATTTACAAGGTCGAGGAAAGTGTTACAAGGTTATATTAGATAGTATAAGCTGTATATATATAATAATAGAGATGTTTGACAAGTTGGAAATTGAAGATATTGAACATCTAGTCCTTATGGAATCTCATGGTTAAAGGAAGAACATAGTGAATAGTAAGCAAACAATGTTTGGTAAAATTTAAGATAAGGACATATCATGATGAAGATTTTGTGATATTATGCCAATACATGTATGCCATTTATTGTTGGATAGATGATGGTAGTATGATAGATATTTTTTGCATAATTGGAGAGAAAATACTTACATTTTGATGAAGGATGGAAAAACACTTTGAGTACCATTGAAGAAAGAGAGAGAAAAATTAAGTTTGTGAAGTAGCATTGGAATTTGTTTATATGAAGGGAAATTCTTAGATAGGATGAGACATGACAATATGTGTTCTCCATTGAATCCTAAAATTTGTGCCACTGTAAATGCAAGAGAAGCACCACAACTGAAAAAAATAAAATTATTGATAGAATACAAGGACATCATATCAAACAATATGGAAGTTGTCATATGGGCCTAGTTTCAAGAATAATTTTTTCAAATAGGTAGTACTTAGAATAACATTGATAAAAAATAAAAGATCTAAATCAATAGGGTGCAATAGTTTCTAAAGAAATGTTTGATTAGATAAAATGTACATGTCCATGTGTGGTACATGTAGTACTAGCACTGAAGAAATGAGGTGAGTGGAGAATATGTATAGATTCCTTTTACCAAGGATGGATGATATAATTGAGTAATTAAGTGGTGTAAAATACTTCACTAATTAATTGATTAGAAGTTTGATTATCACCAAATCAAAATGAGAGGATAATATAAGATTGCATTGAAGACAAAGGAAGGACAATATTAGTGTTGATTAGGAGAATCAAAGGTGTAAGAGAAATCTTGGATCACCCAAAAGTAAATTTTCTTTCAGGATTTTTTATTTTCTTATAGGCTTACAATAATTATCTATTCACTATATGATTGCTACACTAGTGGTTCTCATTGCAAAGACATATTAGAGTTATACACTTAGTCATGAAGGAATACATATTTTATCCATGTGGAAATCATATGAGCTTTCCAGTAAAATTGATTACATTTCTAAGCTCATTGGTCCTCAAGAGTTCATAGTATGAAACATAATGAGATCCATTGTACATATTCTTTACTACATTCATTCTAGAAAGTTTGTTGCTAAATGTTACCAAGATACATATTCCATCATTGATTTTTGTTTTCCACCTTATGGTTGATACAAATCTACCTCAAAGTCTAAGGCTCACTATAATAATCCTCATGATCATTTTGAATCTAGTTAGTTTTAGTTCTAGCTTTGGAAGATTGGCTTTGTCTCATTATAGAAGTTTGATAGCATATTGAGTAAAATTGTAATATCATCCAAAAATCTTATAATTTTCACATATTTGTTTCAATATGTATTGAAGGCTTAAGCGTCATGTTGGAAGGAAATTTTAGTATAATGTACATATGTATTTCAAGATTATTGTACATTAATATAGACCAAATTATGTTATTCTTATTCCACATTAAAAGTTTCCTTAGTATTTGAATATTCTAGTTGCATGGTTGGATGAAATCCTTATTTGGAACCTAAAACCATGAATACATTATTTGCAATCTCATTTATCCTAGATTTAGATTTATATTTAGAAACATCCTATCCATTCTTAGAACATTCCTAGATCCTATAACAACCTTTCCTTTGCTAGGTCCAAAACTATACATCCAACCTTGACCTAGTTTAAGACCATAGGTGTGGCTTTAAGCTACTTTTTCCATTTAAAAAATTATTTGTGGCCTAGGTTGACCCAATTCCAATTAGCAGTTATTTGTATTCTCACACTAGAACGTTCAAATTATGCACCTAAGACATTTATAAAAGGACATTAACCTTAAGTCATTTCGATTGTCCATCAAATTAAAACAACCCCTTCACATCTATATGTCCAAAGGATCACTCACTAGCCATTACTTAGTCTTTTATACCAATAATCTCAACTACATTATTCTATACATTAACATTTCAACTACATTATTCTATACATTAACAAATATCAAAATGTTAATTTTGTGTAAGATCACTCAAACACTCATCACATCAAGTCTCACAACACTTAACATTATCAAAACTACATCATTGTTAGTCATTTACACATTTGTTCTATACACTACTTGATGTGCATTGCAATATTTATAAAAAATCTTCAATTGATGAATGGCATTTGACCAACACACAAGGTGGTTCATGTTAGTATACTTCCATACCCTACCTTAGCAAGCTCTAAAGGTTAAAGATATCAAGTTTCCATAATCCATAATAATAAATCAATTTTGCTTCTAGATTTGATTGTGTTTGCAATTTTTATCATCAACGTTTTAGATCACACTCCATGATCCATCATCAGGATGAAAGAGAGCATAAGGAAGAGAAAATCTGAAACGTTAAGAGAAAATTAATTTTGTTTCTGGATTTTCTCTTCCTTATGCTCTCTTTCATTTCGATGATGGATCATGAAGTGTGATCCGAAACATTGATGATAAAAATTGCAAACACAATCAAATCCATAAACAAAATTGATTTATTAAGCTCTAAAGGTTTTCATTAATACTAAGTCTTCTCTTTGTAGTTGCAAGTACATGCAAAACATTGTTCCAAGTACCAAAGATTTTAAAACCCTACGTTTAGGACCACATTAGACAATAGAAGGTTAACAACACAAATATTAGGTGGAAACCTTAATTGTGTATGTCAAAATTTTATAGGTGTAGATTTGACCTATGGTCATGCACAATTCATATCTCATAAAACACAATCATCTTAGTTTACCCATCTCAAATCTAATTTTAGTTATTGAGCAACAAACATCTAATAGTCAAATCAACCTCCTTTTCTCTAACATCAAGTTGGATATTTACTTTTGTTATTTTATTTATATTTCAAATTAACAATATACATGTTTTTAAACTCAACTCTTTTATCAAATTTTATTTATTTATTTCCCTTAAACATTTTGTGTAAGATAATGATTCCCTTTATAATGAATACTTCAATTATTATAATTGTTAATTTTTTTATATAATTAATATAAACTACTACTATTTATTTAAAAAAAAATCCGTCTAGCTTTTATAATTCATTTCATTTATATAAGGTTTTAGAAAGCGAGAGAGAATCTTATCCAAATCATCAATTGCAAACTAATAATTTTCTTAAACAAGGCCTGCTTTCTTTCATTTAAATCTTTACGATGTAACAAATTATATATCATAAACAATTAATAAAAAAGCCTTAAACAATGTCCGTTTAGTACAACCACGTTGTAAACGAAAAAAACATTGGTGTGGTTCAGAATAATTATATAAAGTACATTGTACTTGTCCATGTGAGATAGATATAAAACACAGTCAGCAAAGTCAACGAACAAATACTAAATCTATCTATATATCTAGCCTACTCATTGTCTGTAGAAGCAAATACTAAATCTAGGTGTTCCTGGTTATCTCAATCCCTAATGGGCAACTGCGCATCCCTGTCTTCTTCCCAAACCCAATTCATGCAAACGGCCAAAGTCATATTTTTCAGTGGCGTTATGAAGGAATTCAGCAAACCCATTAAAGCAGGCGAAATCATTGTACAAAATCCTGGGTATTTTCTTTGCCATTGGGATTCCTTGCACATTGGCAAATTTATGGTGTCTGTTAATTCAGAGGAGGAATTGGAGTTAGGAGAGCTTTATTTTTTGCTTCCTTTACGTAAATTGCAATATGTTCTTAAGTTTCAGACATGGCAATGGTATTCAAGGCTAATTCGACCATTAAAGAGACGATTAACTGCAGAGATGATATGTATTGCAATATCTTGGCTGATCCTGGCCACAAGAGAAGGGTGACTGTGATGAAGAAAGGTGGGAGATGGCGTCATGTAAATCAGGGATCAAAGAGTAATGTTTTCTAAATTAATGTCTAGGATTAGACTTGAAACCATCCTTGAAGAAACATTTTCATAAATGACTGTAAAATGACAAGTTTATCAAAAAACTACTTTAAAAAAAGAACTGCAAAGCAGCTGCAGTCCCTGTTTAAAACTGCATAGCTGATAGGTAATTTTTTTTTTCTAAGTTTTTTTTTTCTTATAAAATGAAAAATCAATGGATACTTGCATCACAGGATTGTCTTCTGGGATTAATGATGAAATTTGTATATAAAAGTATGTTTATATAAAAGGATAATTTTTGGTGTTTAGGATCTTTTGGATGGTTGAAATAGGTCTGATGACTGTGACCCTCTTTCACTTATTAAATTATTAATTCTTATGGCTTAACAATTTATTCTTGTTTCTTTATATTGATATATATTTTTTAAAAATTATCTTAACTAAATATACTTTGAAGAATCAGTGTACTGTTTCTTTTTAACAATATTATATCTATATAAAATGTATATTTGGTTGTTTTTCATGTGTAAATGTTGATCTGTTTTTTGTTACATTGGCAGTGTTGTAAGGTTGTGAAACTTGGGGCAGCATCATGCCAATATCAAAATGAAGACATATAGAAAGGTTACAAAGACATTTAATCACAAATAGTTTCAAAATAAAAATCACGGTCTCATATGAAATCATCTTAGCTGAGACTAGAGCGCTTCTAGTTGAAATAGCAGTGATGATTCAACTTCTAGGATATTTGAAAAGAATAGAGAACATGAAAGAACATCGCTGACTCAAAATAGTAGCAGAAGAAAAGTTATAAAGAAGAACGAACAAGTGGATGAAGCAAAATACCAAATGAATGAATAAAAGGAGAATTAACATGCAAGAGTGTCCAAATGCAAATCTATTAATCAGAAGTTATGTAAGAGAAAAAGTCAAAGCAGTCATGTGGACAAAACAACTTTGGTGAAAAAAGAATATTATGTTGAGCAATTCAATCTCACATGTGACCTCAGGCAAAAACACTATGTAGGGGCAGATTTATGGAAAGGTAAAATGTTAATAGCACAGCAAAAACCAGCTCACACCATCTCTAACGTGAGACATGGAGGTAGAAACCAATCATATGAACCAATTATACTACTATTAGCAATTGCACCTAAATGAGGTGCAATGGTTATGCCTGACAGTAGTATATATTCTTACAAATTTGATAGAAGGCTTATAGTTGAATTTATAAGCATTTTATTAAAAAATTGATACAAAATTAGACGTGTACTAATGATAATTTCCAATCCAAAATGTGAAGCATATTTGTAGATGAAAATGATTTCTAAATCATAAGTACAATTATATACATTTTCCTCAAATCTCCTTAAATGAATTAAATAACATTATCAAAATATCTCAATACATGCCTATTGGCATCCAAAGGCATATGAGAATAGTTTAACAATTCATTGTCCCCAAACCTAAAGATGAATATTAATGTAATTTTCTTCAAAAATTTAGATGTATAAAGAACTTCTTTCACCATTTATAAAATTTTAAGAGTAGTGGCTTTATTTCAATATGTTTTCAAATCATATGTTAGCACACTCAAATTATGTCATAGTTAACACCAATTGAATTTTTTTAAATCTTAATGTGAAATTAGGTAAAGAAATAGAATGACATCACACTAAAATATCAAAAATTAATATGTTCAAATTAATTTGGTGATATCTAAAATATTTATCAAGTCATTTGTAAAATCTAAGAGTAGTGGCTTTATTTCAATCTTTTTTCAAATCATATTCTAGCACACTGAAATTCTATCATGGTTAGCACCAGTTGAGTTTTTTTAATCTTAATGTGGATTTAGTTAAAGAAAAAGAATGGTGTGACACTAAAATATAAAAAATTAATATGTTCAAATTGATTTGGTGATATCTAAAATATTTATCTAAAATTAAAATATTTTAGACTAATTTGAGAAGAGATGGTGAAATATTATCTTATTACAATGGTTACTAGTTTTTTTAGTTTATGTCAACAAATTTATTTACAAATAATATCACCAATAATATTATCTTAAGATGAAGAAATGTAACTTAAATGTCAAAAGAGCTCATGCATAACAAACCTACTATAATATCTACATGATGAGACAAAAATATTGTAAACATTCTTCAAAGCCCTAAATTAGGAACAATCTGTGACTAAAATTAAAGAGCACTTGAGAAAATAATTGCCAATTTTCCACAATGCGCTAATTGCACTATATTCCTAGCCTAGTGAAAAGAGAATTATTAATGTTAAACAAGCTAAGCAAATCAGCAAAAGGAACAACCAAAGTACAAAGGAAACCAAAACAAATATGAAGATCCCAAGGGATACTACTACACTCGAATATTCCTCAATGCTAAAGAGTGGTCCTTCGAACTACATAATATCGAAGTAATGTATGTGAAAAAAAGTACCATTCTATGTGTCATCCTAGCATCTTGGAAAAGTAGATATTTGGATTTTTGCAAAATTAAATTGCCTTGTTTACTTACTAAAGGTTGCACAAGAATTAGGTGGTCCTTAATTGGAACCCCTGCCTTGACCACATCAAATAGTTAGAAGTAGAATTGTTCATAATATAAGAGTATCAACCATTTCTTATTAGTGAGGCTATCATGTTCCTTCACTTTTTAACCTATTATGTATTCCAACATCATCATTACCATAAACTTGAAATAGATATAGGATTGTCAAAATACCTCATTTACTTGAAAGAAAAGGAAAATATTGGGGCTAAGTACTAAAAACTGAAATCCATTATTTTTCACCATGAATTTGAGTTGAAATGCATACCCAAAAAATGAACGGATGGACATTTGATAGCTAACAATTATCACAACTTGAAGTGGTGGAACTCTGGTTAGAGCCAAGCCTTTCCAAAGAAAATATAAAATTGAGAATAAGTAATGTTTTTTTTTTATTGGAAAAGAAGCTTTATTAAAAATAGAAAAAAATACAAAGCAGCCATCAACAAAGCTAATAGGAGATTGTTGGAAACTGAAGAAACCTCAGTCCAGCATAGACATAAAACAAAGACCAATTTCACCCTACTTGATAGTAGGCTTCTTAACAAAACATCCAACAGTATATAATACAATGAGATTTCAAACTCGTAAGGTACTTGTTACTGATATTGAAGATCAACACTGAATATACTGCAATATCCTTTGTTGCTGAATAAACTGTTGTTGATGATGATGTTGCAATAGCCTTTGTTCTAGAATATCCATCAACATGGTGACACAAGGCATCTGACAACAAGAAACATATATGAACTGATTGTAATCATCTAGATAAACCCAGTTCCAGCCCAATATCCTTCAGACTTCAGAACAAGGAATACCTTGTCCAGATAAGAGTGCCATTTAGCATTGGATAGCTGAGTCAAGCAGTCCATCTTGCATATGCCTGGAAAGAGTGAGAACTACTTAAATGAAGGTTAAAGGCCAGTCAAGCACATGAAAGCTCAAGAAATATTGAAAGTAGTGCCTGATAGATCCTTGTACCAGTTGTCTCATCCATGCCTTAGCATTATCATGGAACTGTGCAGTATTCCTTGTCAGAAATATTGCACAAAATGGTGTACATGTACCCCAGACTAATTGGATTGAATCTGCACCTTGCACGTTTAGAAATTGCAGAACTTTAAGGAGTAAATGTTTTCTTCTGAGGCTGTAAAACTTGAAGGAAGTCTCTTGTCTATGAAAAAAAAGTGTTATCCTCCAGGTCTAACAGACTCTTGCTAGTACCAATAAGTAATGTTGTCTCTCTTACAAACCAAATTTCAACGTTTCCAACAAATACTAAATATCATAGTTCACCTTTGCTTGAAGACATATAAGACTGAAAGAATTGTGCCCTCAATAGAAAAAAAATTAAAGCAAAAAAAAAAAAAGAGCTCAATTTAAAATGTTTGTCTACAAAGGACATTAAATGAAATACCTGAGAAAAACCCAAGTAAGCCATCAAAGGGGCCATGTTCTATCATATATTCTTCTATGTAAGTCATGCATTTATCCATGTTTGGGTATTCTGTAAATTCTTGTAAAATACAAGTGCGCCCACTTCATGAGATGGCAATGAGTCTTAATCTTTTCTGATTTGAGATGAGTTTCAGCAAAAGAAAACTCACACAATTAAACTGAAACCATTCATAGTAAGAAGGGGGGAAATGATCTTCCACATCTGATTTCCCTTCTACTGGAAAAAGGCCATCAAGAAAGAAGAGATCCAGCCATTCAACCACTGATCCAACTTCTTCCTCCCAGTCACTCCTTCACCTTTCCCCAGTCACTCCTTCACCTTTCCCCATCGTTACAGAACTACTGATCTAAATTTACAAGAGTTGGAAAAGAAAAAAAAAATGCCCACCAAAAGGCTAAGCAAATTTCCACAGATTCAACTATTTCAACAGAAATTAAAGATACCCTTGAATGCTAAATAAAAAGAAATTAGAGACACCCAATGGTAAATAAAAATTTGAATTCTTTGGACAAGCCTAGAATCATAATTCAATATTCACATGCAATGAGAAAATTTTGTAAGTGAATGCAACGGACTTGTCCATTACGAGCCCAATTTCTTAGCTACAAACATGCATTTAATACACACAAAAAAATCTAAAGACCCTTCCATGATCTACAAAATCTGAAAAATCTCTCCAAAAAAAATCTGGAAAATGCAGCCGCAACAAAATCTAGAAACCCTCGCTCATAAAATAAATCGAATCCGCTAAATCGAAGTTTAGAGTATCCAATTACCTTGTATTTAGAATCTTATAAATCATCTAAAATAATGCCCTCCCAACAAGTTGTTACCTATTTTAGCTGCTAGCTCAAACAAGTAAAGCTAAAATGATATCAAATGAAAAGACAGGGACATTTTAATTGTTTGCTACCTTACATTCATGTGCATAAAAGAAATAGAAGGCTATTCTATCATACTGCATTTATGCAGATGCAAATAACGTAGAAGAAAGATTGCACAAATATTTTCAAAAGATAGTCTTTATAGATAAAACAATGTTTTTGTAATCCCACACAAGCCGTGGGAATGACTAGGTTGATTTAATTCAACAATGAATGTAAACCATACATCTGAAGATCAACTAAAGGAAAAAACATATAAAAGGAGGTCATGTTCATCATTGCCTTAAGGGCTGATGTAGGGTTGACTCTTTAGTCTGTAGCTTGATCTTCAGTTTCTTCAGCTCCTCTTGCTCTCGATTTCCAGATGCACCTGTGGATGATTGAAAGTTTTGTTAGAGCTTGGGGCATGAAATCCAGTTACATGTTTTATCAACAGACATATGATTTGCAACTATTATCAAATTAAATCAACTCAGTCATTATCAGAGATAAAAATGCAAAAGTGTCAGATCAAATCATCAGGAATCATCAAATTCATTGTTTTAATCTAACTTGTTTGCTTCATGTGCAGATACAAGAAAAGTAATGTTGTTGTTTTGATTCATCAAATTACAGCATGTGGGTTAGAATGTGGCTCCCACAAGGGTTGAGCCTGGCATGCTAATTTGTCAAACAATGAGCTCCTTTGAGCTTATTTAAGAGGGAAATGCAATCTTAAAGGTCATCATATCAACATGATCATGGAATGATAGTGAACAAGCATACATATTAAGTTCACAAAGTATTTCTTCAAGGAGCAGCTACAAAAGCAATGAAGTGCAACAATGATTCATTCATATAACATTTTTAGAATGCATTGTTTGCAAATACAAGGGGATACTATTATAAATCAATAAGAGACAACAATGCATCATTTGCAAAGCTATTGTATCATGAATAGATATAGACAGTGATGGAAGACAACCATGATTACTTTTTAGTCACAAAGCAAAGAATACACAATGTTGAATATCAAATTGCTGTGAGGAGCTATGATAGAATTACAAATATTGTTGAAAAGTCTTCTCAAAGTGATTTTCACCATTGGCGAACAATGATCAAGATTATTTCACCAAGAACCAAGTGCAGTGAGCTTTAATGCTCTGTTAAACTACAAAAAACAAAGTAACTATAAATTTTAGTAGAGAGATATTACTCATTCATAGAGGCAACAGGATGAAGGTTTTATTTCTTGTATAGATCCAAGTATGGAAATAACTATATCCCACAAGATCTCTGTCATTTCAATAAAAAATTTAAAGCACGGTGGCAACAATGGTTTCAAGCCAGCTATAGGTCAAAATCCAGGATAAGTATGAATTATGTAGCCACGGCCTGGTCATTTTATTTTGTTACTAAACCCATTCTGCAAAACATTGAAGAACCAGAAGGGGAAAAGTAGAGATTTGCAAACTCAGAAAAAATGAATGAAACAAAGTGCCTGTAGCACACATGGCCATGGCCTGTGAGTAATTTCTTCTCAAATACAAAGAAAAAACTATTTGAGGTTTCAAGGAGTAAACTGAAATATACAGAGAATAAGCTTTTTCTTCATTCATATTCATGAAATAATGAAGTTTATAGGAGGAGAGCTTGGTTTCTACAATACATACAAACCCACTTGGGGTTTTTGTGTTTCAAGCCCAAAAAACTCATCTCAAGGGTTGGTCATTCATGAAAATGGTGTTTTTATGCCTACAATGAGAAGTATAGCTGCGGCCATTGGAGGATTCAAACCCAGAAACAAAGAAATACAACATACATGGCGGCCATTAAAGCAAGTTTTGCTTTCTTTTTGAGGAAATGTAAAATGCATACAAAGTATAAGGAGAATGCTTACCTAGCTGGTTTTTCTTGTTCTTCAATTTCTTTGCCTAAAAATGCTTTTTTAAGAGCTTGAACCAAACTTGTTCATAGCGGCATAAAAAATCCAGAAGCAACAACGACATCCACCATGAAATGCTTTCCACAGAGCTCCATGAAAACCTTGATGGCGGTGGCCTGGCTTCTTCCTGAAGCTTTGAAATGCAATATGAAGTGAAAATTTCATTTTTATTTTCTTTTGTGTTAGGGTACCCTACGTCGACATGCCTTAGTGGCATTTTGGTCGATGCTTTTAGAAATACAATGCAAAATAATAAAATCCATGGTATTCTTTTGCCTTAGGAGATTTTTATAAAGTCATGCTTTGTAATTGCAAGTCTTTTGACTTATGCTTCATGTAACTTTGATTCTCATATGCCCAAGTCTTGGCCCTTTTAAATTTTGCATTTGATTTGAAGAATTGTAAAATATTTATTCAAGTGGTGAATTATAAACCATTTGATTTATGTTAAATACAAGATAAAGTGGAAGCTTTCAAACGTATGGCAATGGAGTTATGAGTGGAGTTATGACTGACAAACATCAAGGAGGAAGTTAAGGAGATTGGCCAACATATGGAGAAAAAATAGGGGGGTTTTGGTCACTTAATTGAGAGTTCAACTTCAGTTAGGAGTCCAAATGGATGGAGTTTCAGTCAAGGAGCAATTTGAGGCACTTAACTCATTGTTTCTTGCAGTTACAACCCTATTTTTGAGGGGTTTTCAATTTTGCACGACCCTTCAGGTTGTTTTCAAATTCACAACTCCTTATGCATATTTTAAGGAGTTTCTTTCAATCAGATGCCTAATTTGAGGGAGAGGTTGGAGTTTGACAACTTGTATAAGTCTTTTTCTCCTCTCATTCTCTCCTCAGTTCTTGGCTTTACACTTTATGCACATTGTATCTTTTCTAAGTTCTTTTGTAGAAGAATATAGCTTTGTAACTCATTTGTTCATATTTAAATGCAGCCATTTGGAGAGCATCTTTGATCAATAAAAATAAGTCATTTTATCTTCTTTCACTACTATTTTCTGTGTGTATTAAGATGGTGCATGCAAATCTTGTGGTGATTATTTCTTTCCTTTGATTTATGTGTTATCATCTACACCTTATTGCAGGAATATGGAATTTTTGCAGGTCAAGACTTGTGTTTAACCAGTGAAGGTGAAAATTTCAATTGTGTTAGTTTTCCTTCTGAATGATTTCCTTCTTATACTAAACCTAGTTTACGAATTACTGATACAAAGTCATATATAATGTGGAAGTTGGGTATGTCATGATTTTAGTTATTGGCTATATTGTGTGCTCAAAGTAAGTTGTGTTGTAAGTCTGGAAAAATCATTATCTGGTGTATCACCTTTTTAGGAGATAGGTTTCATTTTACATGTTCTCTTTCTCACTCTTTCCTCTACAAAATGGGTTAGTTTAGGTGAGGTACTTAGGAAGAACCAGCTTACTTTGGAGGTCCACTTCGTTTTCAGGTCACCTACAACCTTGAAGTGTTCTCATGTGTCAATAGGTTGTTGAGGTGCATAGCTTAGCAAGGGTGCAAACTTTATTGAAAACACAAGCATCTTCAAAAAAAGCATCAACACAAAGGCCATACTTATAACCCCATTTATGCCCCAAAGTAGGGGACAACGATCTAATACCACCCCTGTAATTTTTACTCTTCCTTTCAGCCCTTGAACCTTCACTTACTTGAATACATTCCATAAGATTTTTCACTCCATATTCACTTAGAACCTCTTTATATTTAGCAACCCCTTAATCACAGTCCCTGCATACCATGACCCTCGCAACCCCTCCTCATGCTACAGGACCTGCATAAAATTTGGGCTTACTTTCTATGGAATATAAATGGCCACCATATTTCTTAATGGAAAGCATAATAATATATTGAAGACTTGCATTTTCAATAGTCCAAGAGAAAAATACCTCTACATCTTGTCACAGTGATTGCCTTTCTTCACGATTATTGAACAAGAGACATAAGGAGTCCATAGGAATGTTCTGCTAATAAAAAACCCATCAAAGAAAATTTGCAGGGTAAAACAACAAACTTAATAAACTTAGGAAATACACTAAAATGACAACATAAACTACAAGTAAACTGATCATCAGGCCCATAGACACATATTGTTCATTTGGGATTAGCATTTGCAAGGATAACATGTTTTATACCCTCTTTTGAGGGTTTGCAAAGAATGGGTGTGTCCCATGTGTTACTATTCAACAATTTTTGGATGAGAATTGAGTGTTTCAAAGAATCACACCTTCAAAACAATCTTCCAACCTAAGGCTGCTCAACACTTTTGCGGCATGAACTTTGTCACCATTTGTAAATATAAGATTTTCTAAACACTATAAGAGACAACAATATAATGTACAAAATTGGTAACCTTTGACATAGTTGGTTTTCCACTCATTTGTATGAGAAGGTACAAATTTTTGAATTACCTATCATAGCCTGGATTTGACCCTAGGCTCTGGTCCTCATGCATTTCAATTTATATAAACACAGGTTCATTATAACAATTACATTATTGAGAACAAGTTGTGATTTTATTTTTGCTAGGTTAAGCTGAGTTACAAATCTCAATAATTTTGTATTGTATTATTTAACAGTTAACTTGTCCAAATGAAAAAATTTAGTTGTAAAAATTAAAGCATTGTCTAGTTTCATGCATGACCAAAAGAAAGATAAAAATTTTACCCAACTGGAAGAACTCACCTAAATGCAGTGTTATCAACTTTGACTTTTCAATATTTCTAGTCCAAATAGGGAACATACCAGCAAGATAAGCTCTTTATTAGCTTCCTTCCATTTTTCCATTCATATGACTAATTTTTTCGTCATTCATTAATCATCTCATAAATTACCTTGATTATTCCGAAGGTAACAAATACAATATGACAGAAGCAATTTTTGGGAATTTCTCAGCAAATCAAAAGATAAAAGATATTTTCAATTTATTGGAATAAGATCAGGTAAGTATAGTGTTAGGGTTTGGGTTAAAGAAAAATCAGAAGGAAAAAACTTTAACCCTAGATTTTCGTACCAAAATTCCAACTTGAGTGTGAAAAATCACAATTACAGTATTACTCACCAAAAAATTGCATTTTAAAAAATCATCAACTATCGCGCAAAAAATGGTAGAAATGGGTTGACCTGAGAAAAAAGCTACAGATTTTTTAAGCCGTTCAATTTGGTGGTCTTGGGAGCCAATGTAAGCTAGAATTAAATTAACTATCGTGTGAACATCAAATTCAAACTATTAAAATGCATGAAAGAGGCATATCAATGGAGTGCATTGTTTGCACATATACGTGCATAAGTGTGTGATAACATGAATGTGTCAAGTGTGGGAGTGCATAAAAAAGTAGAAGTAGAGAAAAAGTATTTATAGGCACAACATTATATGTGCATATATGTGTGCAGCAGTGTGTGATAATGTGAGCATGTCAAGCGTAGGAATACAACAAACAGTAGGAGCAGCTAAACTATGTATAGGCACAACATATAGGATTGTTTATGATTTCACATCTTCCAATATGCTGAAGGATCTTCTCATTAAATTTTTATACATATTATCCAACATCATTTTGAAGAGAATTGCAAAAAGAGTTCGTTTCAGCCTCAATCATTTTTTGTGATTTAATTGTTTTTGTAGTCTAGACTTTTAGCTATAACAATAGTATTCAGTATATCTCATTTTAAGTGGTGAGCGGGTTTCGATGAGAGTATTGTAGACGAAGCTCCAATTGTGTAAATATAGCCTAAATGTACAACTCAAAAGTTACTTTGCCCCAAATTTAATTAGAAACATGGGTGTAAACATTTAACAATTTAGGCAAGGGATCATGTTCAGAATATCACACAAACAACACATAAAACCTAGAAAATAAATTATCTATGCCATAGAAAATCATAAACATAAATGAAATGAATGGAATACACACCCCATACATGCCACGAATTGTCGAGCTCAGGACTTCAAAACCCTTGAAATCAACATTTATTGTAGCAATTATGCTTGTTGCTTTTGGAGAAAAACAAAAACACATGAACCTACAAACATATTTTTCACGGGGAACCTTACACATATTGATATAACTTTATGCAAGGAGATTTACTATTGCAAGCATTTAGTAAGGCTCACATGAAAATGCATCCTTGGAAACTCTCGTTGCCAGAGAACTTAGCTAACTGAAAATTTGTAACTTATAAATGAGAGTTATGTGCTTTCTTTGTTGTAAAATGCAATAAAATAAAGTGATAAACTGGGGGGTCTTCTAATTTAGTGTCTATCAAGGTATGTAAGTATCTATTTTTGTTCTACATTATTTTCTATGTTCTTTGTTCTTCACAATCCAAAATGAGAGATTCCAAACCAATTTTGAATCACTTTTCTTGGAAAAGAAAATAGAAATAATTATACAAAGTAAAGTATATTGACAAATCAATACTAGTGTAGAAAATGAACCAATTACCGCAACAACTAAAGTAAAATAATTTAATAAATTAGATGAAACATTTGGTTCAATTTTTGTAGCAATCTCACATGATCTTCTATTTCATGTTCAATCTCTAATAGAGCCTAATAAAATCTAGACAAAAATTGAAGATTTGTATGGTAAAACTAATGAAATTCATGCTTATCAATTAGAGAATGAGTTAATAAGCTTAAATCCTACTAATTATGCAAGTATTCAAGAATTTGTATTAAACTTGAAGTCCCTTTGAATCAAGTTATCTAATAATGTAAATATAAAAAACTAATGCACAATTATTTCTAATCATTCTTTCAAAATTAGGTCTTGAATATTATGATTTTCTATCTGCCTTCTATGCCACTAGATATGCCTTAGGAACTATCATGCCTTCCTTAGATGTGTTTGCATAATGTCTTTCTCATGAGCATGATAAATTAATTCAAATGGGGGCATTACTAGTAAGTCTTCAAAAACCACCGCCTTGATTTCCAACCAACATCAAAAGGGTTAGAAAAGGAAAAATAATTTAGGTACATAGGAGACAAAATAAAAGACATTAAATCAATCAACTAAGCCTGAATCCTCTACTCTAAAAGTAGAAACTCAAACAAAAGGGGCAGTTAAGTGTGTTAACTGCAAAAAAGGGGCATGATGAATCTACATGTATGAGGAAATAAATTGAATCTTTCACTAGTATTCTTAAAAATAATAACATAAATGTTTATAAGTCCTAAAGTGGGAACAAATCCTCTCCCTCCTCCATCATAGGAAAAAGAAAAGGTAAATATCTCATATTTGTTTCCTCTTCATCATCTTCTACAACATGGATACTTGATTCAAGTGCTACACACCATATAGTTTCATCAAGTGATACTTTTCTTCACATAAAGCTATGCTCTAATTCTAATATTCGCACGGATGAAGATTATGCAATTGATGTTATAGGGATTGGTTTAGTTGAGATGAATAGAGTGCACCTAAAAAATGTTCTATGTGTACCTTCATTATCATCCAGCCTTCTCTCCATCTACCCACTTACTCATATAAGGTTGGAGAATATAGTTCAATTTATTCTAGAGATAGTTACCACAAGGTATCTTGAAGATGATTCTTAAGTTTCCCTTGGAAAGGCAAACCATAAGGGACACTTGTATACCTTTTCACATTTTATGCATGATTCACCTTCCAAGGCTCTTCTTAGTCACATTAATGAAGTGGGTAAGCTATGGCATAAGAAGTTTGCTCACTTAAATTACCATTATCTTCATAAGTGAAGAAATTGTCATAGGGCTTCCTCAAATCTCCTTCTCTAAAGGTATTTGGCATGGTTGTACTTTAGGTAAACATACTAAAGAGAAATATGACAAAGGAAATGCAATTAAAACTTCTACAATTCTTGAGTTGATTTATAGTGATCTAGTGGGATTATTTCCTACTTTTTTCCTCAAAAAATGTTGATATCTCTTTAGTTTCATATACGGTTTCTCATGTTTCAAAATGGTCTATTTTATTAAAAATATATATATATATATTTTTAAAGTTTTCAACACTTCAAGGCCCTAACTAAGAAACAAACATGCAAGGTCATCAAAAAACCTTGTATTGATAATGGAAAGTAATATGTCAAACATCAGTTTGAGGAATTCTATTCTACCAAAGGAATCAATCTTCAACACATCGTTTTATACAACCCAAAAAAATGGAGAAGCAAATAGGAAGAATAGGTCCTTGAAAGAAATGGCTAATTGCATGATATAGTCTTCATCATTTGCACCATAGTATCAATCTAAGGCAATAAAATGTGATAACTACATTGAAAATTACACTTCATATAAATACTTGGAAGGAATCACTCTAATTGAGGTTTGGGGAAATCATAAACCATTAGTTTAACACTTAAGATTATTTAGATCTCAAGCTTAGGCCCACATACCTTTAGAGAAATACAAGGAAATGAAACCACAAACAAACCTTATATAGTCATGGGTTATCCTAATGGGGTCAAATGGTATTGGATTTTGGACCCTACTAATCATGATGTGATCATTGTGAGAAATGTCAAACTTGAGGAAACACATTCCCACACTGTTGATATTTCCCATTCATCCTCCAAAAAAGGCTTTTATAAAGATAGTGATTTTGATTTAGAGATAGAGGAACCCCATCCTCCTATTCCACCTTATAATCCAAATTCTCTAGGACATAGGCATGCTTCAAATTTAGCTACTCATCTAGTTTGATCCAATTAGACCTTATAGGTGTTGAAAATGGAGGTAATTATGTAGCTTTAAAACTTTGTAAAACTATTATATTGTAGATCTAATTAAGTGTTCTTTGTTACAATTTCTTTGTGGATGATTATCTATTTATATTCATTTTACCATTTGTAGAAGTAGAAAAAGATTGTAGAAGAATAAGACCAGAAGATAGAAGTGACACAACATATACTGTGGAGAAACCCTTTTGAGAAAAAAAACCCACCACCAGAATCAATAGTGCTTGTATTATTTAACCTTAGAACAAGATTACAATAATTCTTTATCAATCCTTTCTTGAGATGCTTCTTTTTCCTTCAACAATTCTTCACAACATGCAATAAACTCTGATAAAACTCTCTTCAACTTGTTGCAATTTATAAACAATATTGAGCCTTGTAAAATCCAAAGAGTTTACAATTACAAAGCACAAAGCTTATCTCACAAAACCTATGCCTATTCTTTGCAAGTAGAGTTCTCCCGTGAAAAACAATGTCAAACCAAGTCCTTCATCAATTTTGGCGTCCCAAACCGAAGTCATAACTCAACGTTGATTACAAAGATATATTGTAAGCTCCTCCTCAAAGTTGGCACCCAAGAATGGGCCCACTTAACTCAGCCTTATAAAATATCTTCCCATGCAAAAGTGTTAACTCCAAGATGCCAACTTGGGAGCCCAAGGTGGGTCCAAGTCAATCTTTGTTAACTGAAACATATCTCTTCATCAATTCATGCAAACAGGATGCATTATTGATCATCTCCACTTAACTGAATGTATCACTTGTTATCTGTCATGCAACTCAAGTCATTAGTCATGAATTCCAAGTCAACTGAAGTCAACTAGCATTCAACTAAAACTAACTACATGCAACTGAAGATAACTGAACTATAACTGAATTGAACTAAACTGAACTGATGCTGAATTGAACTGAACTTCATGCATGTAAACATCAATCCCTAACTTCTAGGATCTTTACATACATTATTGAAGTGTTATCTTTCTTCAAATAGTTAACTCAAGGTGAGTTCCACCTTCCATGTGGGTGCCCCATGTGCTCATATTTTGTAGGAGCTCTTCTTGGGCATCCCCACATGTTCCTATCATTTAGAATTAATTACAAATGTCAATTTACATGTTCATTTCATTTGAATTTAATCTCTTTCTAATCCTAGTGTTTGGGAACACTTTCCAAGGACTTAGGAGATACATGAAATATGTTTAGGATTGCAATTAAATGGTATCTTATTCCCAACATTCTCCCACTTGACATTATACATTGCAATTATTCTAAAAAAGGAATTATTATAAATCAAGTACAAGACTCAAGGCCGATGGCCTTCCTACACCAACTAATCAATCCATGCCAACTTCAAATGCAACCTGCATAATCTTGAAGCTCCAAACAAATGATTAATACTCAAAACCAAGAGAACTTATCTATAGGAACTGGTTTCGTAAGATAATCTGCAACATTAATCAAAATGTCAACTTTCTCAATTAATACCTTCCCACTCTCAACCATTTCTCGCACAAAGTGATAATGAACATCAACATGCTTAGTACGAGCATGATAAATAGGATTTTTGGCTAAACAAATAGCACTCTAAATATCATATTCAAGTTTAACTTGAAATTAAAACCAATACCTTTCACAAGTCTATGTAACCAAACTACCTCTTTGGAGGCATGTGAAACCGTCAAGTGTGTTGAAATAACATCCAACCAAGGTGTAGGATTCTCGGTCTTTACTGTTGAAAAAGCTTTTCTTACAAGTAACCATTCCAACATATATCTCTTACCTTAAGAGAACTCAAGCCTCACCTATTTCTCCAAGTATCCATGAGGACCTATAACCAACCAATCCATGCCAAACTCCAAATGCAACATAGCACTATCATGAAGTAATCAAGAAAATGATTATGTACCCAATACATAAGAGAACCACACAAGATCAATGTCAAAGCTCCAATCATGAATCAAGAACATAAAAATGACATCCATGATCTTACCATCTCCTCCAAGGAGATCACATGTATCATAACATACATAAACATCCTAGTCTCAAGAGAACAAGTACCATGTCAAACTCTAAATGTGTATCAAGAGTAAACCATGACATAATAGCAACCACTCTAAACCAAGAAAAAACATATCCCCAATCACATGAAAATAACCTTACCAATGATGCATCCACATCACTGCCAACAACTCCCACTGAATCGCGGTATGAGCTACACATGGCATCATGACTACCATCTTCTTCATGAAGATCACTCTTTAACATCAAGCAAAGAGTCATCACTAATATTTTTACATGAAATGATCAATGCATGATTACCGTCATCTGAGGATTCCTCTGTAGAAGAATCAGAACTTTTTTCTTGTTCTTACAATCCTTCTTCACATGTTTCAATTTCCCACAGTTCCAACACTTTACCTTATTCCATCCTTCAGACTTACCCTTCCCTTCCTTATCTCCCTTAGGTTCCTTTTTCTTAGGCCTACCTTTTACAAACAAGGCATCTTGGATTTTCATTTTAGACTTCCTCCTCATCTCCTCTAATAGGAGAGTAGGAATTATATTGTCCATCTTTGGATCTGCACCACTACCACTGATAGCAACAATTAGATTTTCCCAAGATTCTGGTAAAGAACAAAGTAACAAAATGCATTTATCTTCATCTTCTAGCTTTACATCTACAAATGCTAACTGACTTAGAATCAAATTAAAAGCTTTCAAATGATTTGCAACAAAATCACCATCTTTTTGTAAGAGACCAAGTGTCTCTCAACCCGACTGCTAATTGAGAATGCAAGTTTTTGTTTGTTTCTTTTGTTTTTTAATTTTTTTGTGGTTTTTGCTAATAAAGAGAATGGTGGGATTTTGAAAGAAAATGCTTGAAAAATTCAAATAAAATACTACAGATCTAAATATGAGGGAATTCAATTGATAGACTGATGCCAAATAATTTATTGTTCTTCCAAATTGATTACAACTGTGATCAGACAACATGCATAGAAAAAGGAAATGACATTTATTCAGAAAAACCTGATTATTGCAGCCGCCAATAATGGTGAAGATTAAGTACGGCCAACCTCAGAAGAACCTTCTCCAGCCTCGAAATTGTTGCAAGCTAACCCAGAGACCAAGGCATCCCATCTGGTGAAGGAAAAAGACAGAAAAGCAAGGTGTCTAGGCTTGTGGAAGGAGTACGGCCTTTCAGCTGTGAAGTACGGCCTTAAACCAGCAAAGAGTAAATTTGTACCACCTTGGAAAATGTGCTAGATGTGGAACTAAACCAGCCACTCAAGGATATCACTCTTCCCTGCGAATATTGAATCAAACCCTGAATAATAACTTCTCAATAAGCTCTGTAATAACTTCTTAATGAAGCTATTCAACTGATAGGCAATAAATCAACTGATATTTCACAGCCTCTGAACTGCAATACACTGAAGATGGATTGTTCTCCAATGTAGAAGAAAACTAAAACCCTTGGCTTCGTTTCCTGTAGAAGAAATTGGCTAAAATCGATTCTCATATCATAATAATGAATTTTCTTCAAAAGAAAACTTATATCTCCTCAAGTAGGTCGATTTCCTTCAAAAAGCATCATTTTAAATAAACTTTTAATTTTCCAATAGTTTGGGTGCCCATTTAATTATAATAATTAATTGAGAAATGGCCCCTTCTTCATGATGGTCGACCCCTTCATTAAGTCACTTAAGTTATAACATAAATTTATGTTATAACTTTATAACATAAGCTTTAATTAAATTAATATTTATTTTGGCAAATAAATATTAATATCTCCCTCAATATAAGTCCAAATGACAAGTCATCTAAAGTCGGATGATAAGTGACTGAATTTGCATATGACCAAACCATACTACTAAAAATAGCAGGGGTGCTCCACTGAGTGTCTCTACTTACTAAAAATAGTAAGTCAAGCAAATGATGTCCAGAAGACCCCGAACGACAGCCAAACTGAATAATTTTGACAACTGAAGCCAAGCCATGCCTCAACAAAACCCTCTATCCTCCATATTAGCCTATGAGGGCCACATAATAGGCTAATCTCAAGTACTGAGAGATGTCAACTGGAAGGGGAAATTACAGTCTGCCCCTCTTGAAATTGCTTGTCCTCAAGCAATCTCAACTCAAGATGTTGCAAAATCTCCTCACTCTCCCATGTAGCATCCTCCACTGGAAAATCTCTCCACTTCACTAGCTATTCCCTGATGGTCCTCCTGCGTAGTTGTCTCTCCCTATACTCCAGGATAGACTCAGGTACTAAAATCAACTTTCCCTCATCATCTAAGGGAGGAAATATTGTTGAAGGTACCACACGATGTCCTAACGCCTTCTTGAGGCGTGACACATGACAAACATTGTGGACCTTACTATCTGATGGAAGTTCTAGCTCATAAGCCACCTCTCCAACACGCCTGATAATCCTGAAAGGACCATAGTATCGTGGCTTGAAATTCTCTGATCCACTCTTCCTGAGAGTAGACTGTCGGTAGGGCTACATCATGAGATATACCATATCTCCCACCTCAAATGATCTCTCGGTCCTCTTTTGATCTGCATACTACTTCTGTTGGTTTTGTGCCTTAGCAATATTCTCCTTAAGAGCCCTCATAATGTCCTGACTCTCCTGCAATAAGTCTCCAACACTAGGCACTCTATTGTCACTCAGTAGCAAATCAAGAAAACTAGGCACCTCATACCCATACAACGCCATGAAGGAGGACATCTGAATGGTCATGTGGTAAGTGGTATTGTAACAATACTCACATAAGTATATCCACTTAACCCATGCCTTTTGCTGCCCTACTATGTAATTCCTAAGGTAGCCTTCCACCCATTTGTTCACTATCTCTGTCTGACCATCGGTCTGCGAGTGGTAACTGGTGCTCAGTGTAAGCTCGGTCCCACAAAGTTTGAACACCTCCTGCTAGAAGTGACTCAGGAACTGGCTATCCTTGTCGCTAACTATGCTCTGAGGCAACCCATGTAATCTAAAAACCTCACGGAAAAATACCTCTGCTACCTGCGTAGCTGTGTAAGTAGTGGTGATCGGAAAGAAGTGGGCATACTTCATCAGCTGATCCACAACTACATCTATGCAATCACATCCTTGGGCCTTAGACAAGCCCGTAATAAAATCCATCGACAGGCATTCCCACTTCCTATCAGGAATCAAAAGTGGCTGCAACAACCCTGCCGGATATGTGTTCTCCTACTTGTTCCGCTGACAAACAGGGCACTCTTGTACATACTGAAGAAAATCTACCTTAAGACCCTTCCATGTAAATCTCTCCCGAACCTGTTTGTATGTCTTAAAGTACCCAGGATGTCCTGCTATAGGGACATCATGGAAAGCTCGCAGAATGGTGTTCCTCATCTCTGACCCTGAGATCAAGAAAATCATGTTCTTGTAAATGATCAACTCATTTACCAGTGTGTACCTCATGTCCACAATAGATCCCTCAACAATATCAGATGCCCATGTATCCTTGGCATACTCTACCACAATCAAGTGCTTCCAATCCTCTGCAATCTGTACCATAGAACTTAGATGAGGCCGGCATGAAAGAGCGTCAACAACAACATTCTATGTACCTTTGACATAGGTGATGTCAAAGTCATATGCCTATAACTTACTCACCCACTTTTGTTGACGGTCATTCAAATCTCGCTGTCCTAGGAAATGCCTCAAGCTATTATGATCGGTTTTAATACAAAACCTACTACCCACTAAATATTGCCTGAATTTGGCCAAAGCATGCATTATGGCCAGCATTTCCTTATCATATATACTGTAAACCCTCTATGGTCCTCTGAGCTTCTTGCTCTCATAAGCAATCGGGTGCTTGTCCTGCATAAGCACCGCTCCAATGCCCTCACCAGAAGCATCGTACTGAAGCTTGAAAGGCTTCGTAAAATTGGGCAGTGCCAACACTGGACATGTATTCATAAGCTCCTTGAACCTCACAAAACACTCTTGTGCCTCAGGAGTCCAAATGAATGCACCTTTTTTCAACAAATTCATCATAGGTGCTACATGGTGTGAATAACCACTGACAAATCTACGATAGAAACCACATAACCATAGAAATCCTCGCAGTTGTGTAAGGTTCTCAGGAGTAGGCCAATCTATGATAGCACATATCTTCTCTGAATCCATCTGCACTCCCTCTGCACTGATAATATGGCCTAAGTATAACAACTCAGTCATCCCCAAATCACACTTGGATTCCTTGGCATACAAGGACTCCCTATCCAAAATGTTGCGTACTGTATCCAAATGAGCCAAGTGCTCCTGCCATGACCTACTATAAACCAAAATATCATCGAAGAAGACAAGTACATATCTCCTCAACTGTGAGTGGAAGACCCTGTTCATGGTGGACTGGAAGGTCACTGGAGCATTGGTTAGCCCAAATGGCATAACCACAAACTCAAAGTTTCCACAATGATAGCAAAATGTGGTCTTCTCAACATCCTACTCATGAACTCTAATCTAATGATATCTTGATCTCAAGTCTATCTTCGCGAAGTAATAGGCACCATGGAGCTCATCAATAAGCTCATCTATACATGGTATGGGATATCTATTCTTAATAGTCCTCTTATTCAGGACCCTGTAATCTATGCACATACAAAGAGTACCATCTTTCTTCTTCACTAGTACAATTGAAGAAGCAAATGGCGACTTGCTCGGTCGAATGTGACCCATAGCAAGCAGCTCCTTGATAGTCTTCTCTATCTCATCCTTAAGCTGCTTTAGGTGTCGATAAGGAGTAATCATGACGGGCTTGGTGCCCTCCTCAAGCTCTATGATGTGCTCAATACCCTTGTCTGGAGGTCTCCCTGGTGGAATGTCACTGAAAACCTTCCCATGCTTAACTCTCAACTGCTGAATGTCAGGATGATATTCGGTCTTATGTTGTCCCTCCTGTGTAGGCGTCAAGGTACACTCGGTGGCCCACTCAACCATGTCATGACACATAAGTCTCTCCATCCATCAGAAGGAAATAGTTCAGACGTTACTATCTCAGATGGCCTTCAGTATATGAGTCTTCCCATCCACCTCGAACTGGATCTCCATGTCTTTACTTGGTGAAGTATAACTTTCTCAAGAGAATGAAACCACTTCATGCCTAAGACTATATCAATATCACCCATATTTACCACATAATAATCAGCCTTGAATTCATAATTATTCAGGCGCAAAGGAAGATCCTTAATCATACAGTCACACTTGAGAGTGTAACCATCAGCCACCTTAACCCGAATGCCCTCAAACTCTTCGGTTATGAGCCCACGCCTCTCCACAAATCTGGCATCAATAAAATTATGAGTGGCTCCTATGTCTAAAAGGGTGATAACCTTTTGACCAGCCAAAACTCCACGAAGTCTGAAAGATCCCTCCTACTGAATGCTAGACAACCGTGCTTCCTAGAGTTGGAGCTCTGACTCTGGCTCCACCTTAGGCTCTGAAGCCTCTAATTACTCCTCAAAACTCTCCTGTTGTTTAGAATTTTCAGATTATGAATCCTCATAATAAGCCCACATAACTCTATTGGCCTTACCCTTAGGCCGCAAAGGACAATCATGGTTGGCATCATAGGGACCCTTGCAGTAGAAGCAAAGCTTCTTCCTGCGTAAATCATTAAGGGTCTCACGGTCCAAGGGTGCTGCTAATTTTCCCTTTGAATCACTCTTAAAATCAGATTTCTCTTTATTTTTATTGAATCCTTTGTTGTCCTTAAATGAAGAAGTATTCCTGGAATTGAGCTTGCTAGATGGAGCTACAAGTTCCATGTTGCGTGCTTTCTTCATCGCTTCCTGTAGTGAGAGAGGATCAAATGCTTTGATCCATCCTCTCATCGGCTCCAACAATCCCTCCACAAAGAGTACAACTAGACACCTCTCTGATATGTTGGGAACCATCACTGATAACCGCTGGAAGTCTCCTATGTAAGCCTCCAAGCTACCAACCTGTCTCAATTGTTCCAAATCTCTAATGTAAGTCTCAGGATCCTTCTTGTCAAACCGTTCCACCAATCTGTCCATGAACTCCTGGTAAGTGGTGATACGGTCATGTTGAAGTGTCACCATCCCATGATGCCACCAGTCATAAGTTGCCCCCTCAAGATGCGAAGTAGCATATCTAATAGCATCCTCCTCAACCATGGGATGCAATGTAAGGAAGGTATCCAACTTACTGATCCAACTTTGTGCTGTAACCTTACCGCTGTCATCAAACATAGCTAAAGTGAGCTTGTTTGTGGTGTGCTTTAGGTCACTATTTTGATGTCTAGGCCTCCTATCCTGCCTGTTCCTATAATGCTCTCACCTCTGTGTGAGAAACCTGTCAAAAGTAATTCTCTCTCTAACCTCTAGGGTCAATAACTCCCACTCATCATTCGCTGCCATAAGAATATCAGCGAACACTTCCTCAAGCTCCTCATCTGCAATAGCCCCATCAAGCTCCTGTTTCACAAAATTCAGGCTGGTAGGCCTATCTACTATCCGTGAAACAATCCTGGGTATCCTCTGTGAACCTGCATCACTCTTGTCTTCATCACGACGTGGTGACAGTCTCCTAGGCGAACCCATCCTCTGTATCACCGTGGTCAACTGTTGTAATACATCAGTTACCTGTTGCTGACCTGTCCGTAAATCTCTAAGAGTCTGTCTGACCTCTGCATCTTCATCCCGAGGATCTTGAGGAATTTCTATTCTGTCACCCATGGTACCCGGCTACCTGTTCAATTCCTATTCCCTATCAAACAAAGCTCTCCTGCGAGTATAATATCTGTGAGGTCCAACCTCCTGTGGCTGCATATGAATCCCAACCCTCAAGATGGTAGGAAACTGCTCTGATACCACTCTAAGAGACCAGGTGTCTCTCAACCTGACTGCTAACTGAGAACGCAAGTTTTTGTTTGTTTCTTTTATTTTTTAATTTTTTTGTGGTTTTTGCTAATAAAGAGAATGGTGGGATTTTGAAAGAAAATGCTTGAAAAATTCAAATAAAATACTACAGATCTAAATATGAGGGAACTCAATTGATAGACTGATGCCAAATAATTTATTGTTCTTCCAAACTGATTACAACTGTGATTAGACAACATGCATAGAAAAAGGCAATGACATTTATTCAAAAAAACTTGATTATTGTAGCTGCCAATAATGGTGAAGATTAAGTACGGCCAACCTCAGAAGAACCTTCTCCAGCCTCGAAATTGTTGCAAGCTAACCCAGAGACCAAGGTGTCCCATCTGGTGAAGGAAAAAGATAGAAAAGCAAGGCATCCAGGCTTGTGGAAGGAGTACGGCCTTTCAGCTGTGAAGTACGGCCTTAAACCAACAAAGAGTAAATCTGTACCACCTTGGAAAATGTGCCAGATGTGGAACTAAACTAGCCACTCAAGGATATCACTCTTCCCTGATGAATATTGAATCAAACCCTAAATAATAACTTCTCAATAAGCTTTGTAATAAATTCTTAATGAAGCTATTCAACTGGCAGGCAATAAATCAGCCGATATTTCACAGCCTCTAAACTACAGTACACTGAAGATGGCTCATTCTCCAATGCAGAAGAAAACTAAAACCCTTGGCTTTTCTCCCTGTAGAAGAAATTGGTTAAAATCGATTCTCATATCATAATAATGAATTTTCTTCAAAAGAAAACTTATATCTCCTCAAGCAGGTCGATTTCCTTCAAAAAGCATCATTTTAAATAAACTTTTAATTTCACTTTTAATTTTCCAATAGTCTGGGCGCCCATTTAATTATAATAATTAATTAAGAAATGGCCCCTTCTTCATGATGGTCGACCCCTTCATTAAGTCACTTAAGTTATAACATAAATTTATGTTATAACTTTATAACATAAGCTTTAATTAAATTAATATTTATTTTGGAAAATAAATATTAATATCTCCCCCAATATAAGTCCAAATGACAAGCCGTCTGAAGCCGGATGACAAGTGATTGAATCTGCATATGACCAGACCATACTGCTAAAAATAGCTGGGGTCCTCTGTTGAGTGTCTCTACTTACTAAAAATAGTAAGTCAAGCAAATGATGTCTAGAAGACCCCGAACGATAGCCAAACTGAATAATTCTGACAACTGAAGCCAAGCCATGCCTCAACAAGACCCTTTATCCTCCATATTATCCTATGAGGGCCACATAATAGGCTAATCTCAAGTACTGAGAGATGTCAACTGGAAGGGGACATTACACTTTCATCTTTGAAGAATACAACTGTCTTTTTAGATACAACTTATTAATAAGACTTTTGGTTTGATAGATATCACCTATTCTCTTCCACAACTTATATGCAGTAGTTTCTTTTGAAACATTCAAGAGAATAGCATCAACAAGACATAATCTTATGGTCCCTCTTGCCTTCTTATCAAGCTTATCCCAATCCTCATCTGACATTGTTGTAGGTGACTTTGTCTCATTACCAACAACTAACCACTAATCTCTCTCTTCAAGGAGATCCTCCATTTTTAGTTTCCACATCTCATAATTAAATCCATTGAATCTTTCAATATCTAAACTAGAATTAAAACTCATTGTAATAAACTTATTTTCCAAAATCAACAATAACACAATAGTGAAATATCCTACTATAGCCAAAAAACCTTAAACTTTTAAGAGAAAGGTGTCCCAAACTCTACCCCAACCGTTAGCTCTGATACCAAATGATGAAAATGGAGGTAGTGTAACAAGAACTTTGGCCATTTGTAGCAAGTAGACAGAAGATAGAAGTGACATAGCATATACCATGGAGAAACCCTTTCGGGAAAAAACTCCACCACTAGAATCAATAGTGCTTGTATTATTTAACCTTATAACAAGATTAGAATAATTCTTTATCAATCCTTGCTTGAGATGCTTCTTTTTCCTTCAACAATTCTTCTTCACAACCTACAATAAAATCTGATAAAACTCTCTTCAACTTGCTGCAATTTATAGACAATAATGAGCCTTGTAAACTCCCAAGAGTTTACAGCTTCTACAACACAAAGCTTATCTCACAAAACCTGCCCTCTAACAGAGTAGATTTCTCAGGTGAAAATAATGTAAATAGGTCAATTTGGGCATCTGAAGTCATAACTGTTGATTAGAGATATCTTGTAGCTCAAGTTGGTGCTTGAGAATGGGACCATAACTCAGTCTTATAAAATATCTTCTCATGGCCAAAAGTGTTAACTCCAAGATGCCTTGGGCACCAGGTGGGTCCAGGATAGTCTATGTTAATTGAAACATATCTCTCTCCATCAATTCATGCAAGCGGGATGCATGATTGATCATCTACCTTCTAAATGTATCATCACATTAAATGTCATGCAACTCGAGGTCATTAGTCATGCATTCCAGTCAATAAAACTAGCTACATGCATGGAGATGAATTGAACCATAAACTAAACTAAACTAGGCTAAATTTGAATTGATCTTGGTGATTGGAAGTGAGACTTCATGCATGTAGCATCAATCCCTAATACAGGATCTTTGCATTGCATTACTGAAGTGTTATCTTTCTCCCAGAGCAGTTAACTTAACTCAGGTGAGGTTCCACCTTCCATGTGGGTGCCCATGTGCTCCTATTATTTAGGAACTCTTCTTGGACGCCCTCACATGTTCCTATCATTTAGAATTAATTACAAATGTCAATTTACATGTTCATTTCATTCAAATTTAATCTCTTTCTAATCCTAGTGTTGGGGAACACTTTCCAAGGACTTAGGAGATACATGAAATATGTTTAGGATTGCAATTAAATGGCATCCTATTCCCAACAATAGGAAGTTGAAACATTAGTTGAGGGTCCATCAAATGCTAGAAGGACTCAATCACAATATCAAGATTTACCGCATGCATACAAAGCTCAAGCCTTTGATTCACAAACATGTGAGGAATCAAAGGTTATTATTGAAAGACTCAACTATGGAGGAATAATACACTTCCTTGATCAATAATCACACATGGGATCTAGTCCCAAACTAAAGGAATAAATATGGTTCAATGCATGTGGACTATTTGAACCTAGTATAGATTATAATAAGACCTTTATATTTATCACCAAAATGAATTCCATTTGCCTCACTCTAGCCATTATCATCATTCACTACTAGCTCATATATTAGATGAATGTAAATTATATATTTATTTATAATGATCTAAATGAGGAAATATATAGGAGAAAACCATAGGATTTCATTTATGATTCTTCCATGGTATATAGACTTTGGAAGTCCCTTTGTGGCCTTACATAACCCCCTATAGATTGGTATGCCAAGACAAATTATTTCTTTCTCTTGGTTTTGACATATATGTGACTTTGACCCTACCATCTACATTCTATGGTAAGATGAACAACTTCTATTTGTATTGTATGTCAATGACTTGATCGTAACCTAGAGTTCTTCGTCTACAATTGGCTCCTTACAATTTTCTCTACATAATAGATTATCTATGATAGACTTGGGATTGTTACATTACTTCCTTTGGATCAAGGTCACTCAAATCGATTTTAGGATAATAATTGCTCAACCTAAATATGCTCTCGATCTACTATCATGATTCAAAATGGTTGCTTGTAAGCCTACCTACCTCAAAACCCTTTCTATTAGACATCAAATTTGAGTCTCATTGTTTGAATCACTTATTAATGCTATCTTATATCAAAAATTTGGGGGTAATCTCATATAATCATAGATTATTGTCCTAATATTTCTTATTTTGTGAGTACGGTCTCTTGATCTATGCAAGAACCTCATTAGCTTCATTGAAAAGTTGCCCAATGTATACTAAACTATGTACAACGAACACACTCATTTGAGATACACTATGTAACAAGGCAAGATACAAACTTGGTAGGACACATAGATTCTAACTAGGATGGTAATTTTGAGGATCACAAATCCACATCTAGTTATAAGTTTCACCTTGGATTTGGTCCTATATGTTGGTTGACTTAAAACCAACATGTTATTACACTCTCATCCATAAAGGTAGTATAAAGGGGGACTGTGAATGCTACTACAAAGCCCATTTGGCTTCATCACATCTTGTAAAAAGTTTGGTATTGTAGACACTGAAAAATGTTCTGAGCTTGCAAGCAATGTTTTATCACTAATCCACCTTCTTTCCTGCATAATTAAATAATTTTAATTATTTAATTATTTCTTAAGGTCGTGTTCTTCTATTAATTAAATAATTATTAATTATTTAATTAATTCATTTCATCCTATTCTTCTCTTGATTAATTTAAATAAATATCAATTTTATTTAAATTATGCACTAATTATCTTTTTTTATACTTAATTAAGTAAATTTTATTTATTTTCTTCTATAATTAAACAATTATTTAATTACTCACTAGCTTTTTCCCTCCATAATTAAATTAATTATATTTATTACACCAAGAGGCATTTCTATAGTGGCATCACATGTTTGTAGATCCGTGCAACAAAAAAAAATGGCAGTTACAAAGTCTAGCAAAATTCAAACGCATGGTGGAATTCAAACTCATGTATGGAAGTAGAAGAGGCCTCAGTTACAAATGTTGAATGGTGGAATTCAAACACACGTATGCAAGTGGAAGAGGCTTCAATTAAAAATGCATGCAATAGATGCATTCCTATATGAAACACTATCCTTAGCCTTGATTCTAGTTGTGTCTCTCTAGTTGGGTCTAAATTGTATAGTCATGCATGTATTTAATTATGTATGTTCATATGTGAAAAGTTTTGGGTAGATAATCTAAAAATCATGATCCTCGCTTTGGTACAGAAGACTTTTAGACTATATTTGAAGCTTTCCTTTTTATTGGAATGAGGCGTATAGGTACTCTTGTAGAATACACTTGTTGCATTATGTCTCTAACTTGGAGCAATCATGAGTCAAAGGATCTTGGATACAAATGTCTTATTTCAAGTGGCAAAAATCTCTCCATCATAACAGATGGAGGCAATAGCAATAAAAGAGGTAAATGCAATTACATTACCTATTTATTTATATATTTGCAACTAATTTAACTATCAGGTTAATCATACCAATATGGATTCATACTACTCTTCACTGACTGTGTGAATGTTTATGCAAATACAAAGCTAATGAGTATTTAATCTGATTCTGCTATTGTAAGCAAAGGGTAGAGTACCAAGTAATGAATAATAGCAGATACCATGGGCCAAATTACTTATGGATCTATCACTTATTTAAGATAACAAAAGGGTTTGTCACGTTCTAGGTATGCTAACCATTTCTATAGAATAGAATCAACATTGTTATGGGCCTATAATTATGTATCCTTAGCCTTCATACTATTATTAAATTTTAAATTATTATAGTTATTTTTTTTCAAATATTATAATTTAAATTAATATAAAATTATTTAGAATAAATTATTAAAAAATTACGTTTTAAAATATTTAATATTATATAATAGAGAGAGGGCTCTGCAAATTTTTGGGTGAACGCGTGTGAAGTCTGGTTTGAGTGTGTCCTTCAACACCCGTGGAGGAGGCTCGGCCCTCTTCCACAACTTTGCATCATTTTTCTGAGTATGGTGGTTGTCCTTTGTTCGAAGGAAAATCTTTGGCTCCGATCTGGTGTGTGGTGGGTGTGACCATTTCTTTCTCTCATCGGTCATTTGGGTCATGTCAAGGCATGTGTGTTTTAGTTGGGGCTTAAGGAGTGATGAATGGGGATAAAAATCCCCCTGATAGTTCCTTTAAATTCCTGGATTCGAATGGTGTGGCTGGGAATTCTTCTAAGTCTTTTCGGGACGTGGTTGTAGGAGAGCATGCTCGGCTTCCTCAAGGGGAAAAATTTGTTGTTGAACTAGTTGATTCGGGGTCAGAGGATGGAAGAGAGGGACAACGTAAGCATTCTTTGGTTCCTCTCTTGAAGTCCATCTTGATTCTGAATGAAGCTTTAGATGATGCTATTTCTAAGGAGGATGTTAAACTTTCAAATTCTACAATTTTCTTTGCTATCGTGGATACCAGTAGGATCCCGACCCAAAAATATATGGATGAATGGTTTAGAAATGTGTGGGAAAATAAATTAGGGTTTCATTTTTACTACTGTTGTACGGTTCAAAAAGGCTTATTTATTATTTTCTTTAACAACCCTAAATCTCAGTAAGAAATAATTGATAAGGAATTTTGGAGTGTTGGAAAGGTCACCTTTCAAGCCTTGGCATGGCGTCCAAAGGCCCCAGAGAAGGAAGTGTTGGCCTTGCCCAACCCCCGATGGTTGGTTATCAAGCGGGTTCCCCTGTGGCTATGGAAATTTGTTCCACTATTGCTTGAACCTGTTGATGGTTCTGACAAGCACAACAACAATAAACTGGATATTACTATTATGCTCTCCTGAAAGAGAAAGAATAATGCATGGATATCTAACTCTGAAGGTCTTTGTAATCGGTTCTTGACTGTGCTGATTTCACTCAATGGTTGATGTGAACTATAATGTTCAAGGGGCCTGCTGGTGTTGAGCTTCTGGATTGTTCTAAGATCAACCATAAATTCAAACCTACTTTAACTGGGGTTTTTAAAGTAACATAAAAAGATAGATCAAAGCTTTGGAACCGAAGAGAATGATAATTCATCCAACTTAACCAAACTTGTTACCTTTCAAGGAATTCCTGACTAAAATTGCAGAACAAAATTAACTTGTGATTAACACATAGTTTCATTCATTCACAGTGCTAACTTCAACAGCAAATTGCAAATCACTATTTAAACAAAACATAAAATAAAACTTCATTCCTTGAAAGCTTCTCAAATTAAATGATTAACCCAAGATAAACACCATTCAAGAACACAATATGAAGTAGATTTAAATCTGGTTTCTTCTACTGTTGGTAAAACAGATAAGCAACATTTACAAATCTGGCACAATCACCAGTGTACAGAAAACCTATGTCTTCAAATTGTTTCCATCTATACTAAGAAAACTTGAAAGATACATTATTGTCTATGCTGAATCTAACTCCTAACTAAGAAGACAAAAGAAGCTCCCATTACAAACAAACGGGATGCAGTTCTGTCTCCTCTATCTTTCAGAAAATCCCTACTGCTGAAAAATCTATGTCTATCCCTGAAATCTCTATCTATCCTCCTTTTTACTACTCGTTGTCCCCCTTACTAGAAGAGGCAAAAATGCCATATATACAAAACATGCCAAAAAGGAAGTCGGCCCCTCTTTTAGGGTTTTACAAAATATCGGTCGGGCCTCAGATCTTTTTGGAATGAAGTTAATGTTGCATTCAATGTGTATCCCTGTGTCCATGTCGGTGAAGGATCACCCTCAGGAGAAGCCTTCAGATCTTTTACAACCACAACATTAACTTTTAGCCTCCGTGTCCACCTTCGAACTTCCATAAGAGCTGCCTTGCATGTCCTAGAGCATTATCATTAATGTCGATCTACCTTTGCCAGTAGACACCACAGTTGTCCCTAAGACTCGCAGCCTCTTCTTCCTTTCGGGTTTCTTCCTGCTCCAAATCTTTCTGCATGTTGACCTCCTCTGGAAGCAACATCAGACTTTCCCATTAGATCTCCACACCATTGTTCACCGAGTTGTTCCATCATTTTTGATCTCAAAGTAAGTCCATGTCGTTTACATTTTGTTGATTTCCTTCACAGGGGCAGTCAATAAGTCAAATGGCCAATGGTTTGCCTTTAGCTCCCCCTAATTGGGTGAACACATTCCACGTAAGATTCTTGGGCGGTCAAAGGTTGTTCACACAAAATTGCATGTCAGTAAGACACTAATCGTGTCTACTCGATGTGATTATACCTCATAGCAGCTATCGGCATAACATACGATGGTCGGCAAGACCTCATAGTGAGCGGCCAGAGTCATATTGATATCCACAATGGTCGCTGAAACAATCGCTATCGGCCAGACATCATAGCAAGTCCTCAAGGGTTATACCACTGCGTGGCTCTGTTGGCACAACATCTGCATTCAGTAAGACATCATTCAGTTGGTAGGAGGTCATAGCGGGCGCTAAGAGTCATACCGATATCCTTTTCCATTGGCAAATCCATCGCTATCGGCAAGACTCCCCATTGTCGGCAAGACTTCTTGTCGAATGAAAACTCTCGGCGAGACTCTATTCTCTCGATAGGACTTCATATCGAGCCCTTCATCCTTTGGCAAGACATCATCGAGTCGGCCAGACATCACGGCGGGCAGCCAAAGTTATAGTGATATTCCCTTTCATCGCCGAGACAATCGCACTCAGCAAGACATCATATCGAGCCCAACACGTTACACTGAAGGCACAAAACATGTCGGTGAGAAAACCACCAGTCAGCGAGATATCATGTCGAGCTCTTCTATTCTCCTTGAGCTCATTTCATTTTAGCAAGAGTCAATCCGGTCGGCAAGACCTTTCCCCGAGCTCATTATGTCTCGGCGAGACCCTACTTGGTCGGTGAGACATCTCCCCGATGACACCTCCTTTTGCCAAGACCTGACCTCTTCGGCTAGACCTTATGCCGAAGGCATAACCTTTTGCTGATATATTATCAGGTCAACAAGACCTTTCATCGAAGCCACCTTGTTTCAACGAGAACTCATATCAGTCGGGAAGACTTTACCCTATCGGCCAAACATTACGGCGAACTCAAACCTTTCACCAAGACCCTTCATCGATCGGCAAGACTTTCCCCAATCAGCAAGACATTATGCCGAAGGAAATCTCTCTCAGTGAGACCTTCCCATGTCGGTAGGACATCTTCCCGATGCGATTTTGTTTCAGCGAGAGCTCATTGCATTTCGGGGAGACTTTGCTTGGTCGGCGAGACCTTTTGCCGAGACTCCCCCGTGTCGGTAGGACATCTTCCTTAAACCACAACCTTATACCGAAGGAACCATCCTTTCGATGAGACATCATTTGGTTGTTGGGACTTCATGTCAAACTCAAACCACTCTCCCCAACGCCGTTTCATTTTGGCAAGAGTCTACCCTGTCAGTGGGACTTTTCATCGAAGCTACCCCCTTTCGCCAAGACTTCTATCAGTCGGGAAGACTTCTCCCCGAACCCAAATCTTTTGGTAATGCTAGCCTTGTGTGCAATGATCGGCAAGACTTCAGCATGTCGGGGAGACATATAAAAACCCACGATGATCAAAATGTCTGGCCAACCAATATATTTCAAATGAATAGAACCACACTGCCAGTCGGCAAGACAATAGGAGGGTCTCAGCAACTTTCTTCATCAAGAGTTTTATGCCAAACTTGATTGAGGTATGCTTCCCAACTGAGTTCCTTGAGAAATATCATCAGGTGCATGATTTAATCCTACAAAAAAAGGTCTCCATTAGTCCTCAGAAGCATATAAAATATATCATTTTTCATCATGCCTTCAATTTTAACAAAAAGCTGGCTGAGGCAAAACCAAAATTTGACAGAACAAAAGACAAACTTAGGAGGAAAACAAAAGAACTCCTAAGACCAAACCAACAACGAAAGGCGAAGAAAACAAAAGAAAAAGGGGGGACCCATTTTGTTCCAGAATAAAATGGGGTGGTTATGCAAGGCATAACAAATGGTGACTTGACTGGGAAAAATGGTTTAACCATTTTCAAGAATCTGAAAGATTAAACTACCCAGAACTCCTGGTTTATGAACATCACAACTCTAGTTGGGTCAGTTTTAACAACCAAGGTTGAGCTAGAATCTCAAATGTAAGTCAACACTAGCTACCCCTGAATCTAAGTGTGTGCTTAATGGTGCATCATCCTTTTATAAAGTTTTCCTCATCTTTTGAACAACAATGTGCAATATTTGAAATACATGAGTTGATTCCCTTTAGATGTTGTGCAATGATATCCTGGGCATTGCTCCGCTGCCAGTCAGACATCCATAGCCCCGACAGAGATACCTCTAGTTTTCTCACAGCATTGCTCTATTGCCAGTCAGACATCCATAGCCTCGGTAGAGATACTGGAATCACCCATTCATATTGAGTCTTCTCTTCTTTTTTATAATTCTTTTTTTTCTTTTCTCTCTTGGAGTTTCAGATATTTCATTCAATTTTTTCTCAATATGTCAGATGTTTAACATTTGTTCTGGGTTGAAAACTACCATGGACCTCATAACAGCATCTGGGAATCGGATTTTTCACTCAAATCTTACAACACTATCACCCTAGCACAAATATACCATTACAAAGGGAGATGATCTTGATGATTTGTGACAGATTCAGAGGCAATTAATGAAGATTGTTTACTTTGCCCCTTGTTTTCAAGACTTTCCACAACTCTTATTGACAATGGGCATAAAATAATGAATTTAGGACAAAATCACTCAATCAGAAAACCTGAAAATATCTAAACCACTTCTCTCCTAATAACCAAAGTATACTCCAGATAACAACCCACTATTTAAAGATGGAAAGAACAGAGAAACCCCAAAGAACAAAACAAAACAGACACCAAACAACAAAGGAAACGAAAGGATAGAAAGAAAGAACAAACAAACAAACAAACAAAAAAACTTTTTACAAACAGAAAAGCAAATAAAACTATTTGCATAAAGAACAGGAAACTATTCGCATAGAGAACAAAATTATTTACATAAATGCACAACCCAACAAGAATACCAAACTTCATGATTCAAAATAATGTTTAAGAAATTGTCCATTGACAGGCAATGGAACAGGTTCTCCTGTTAAACTACTCAACTGGAAAGCATTTTCTCCTAGGATCTTTGTAATTTGATAGGGACCTAACCAGAGCTTATCAAATTTCTGGTGACTTCCCTTCTTTTCACTAGCTTTATCCCATAGCAGCACAAGGTCTAATATTCTAAAAGCCTTGATTTTGGCTCTTTTGTCAAACCAACGTTTGACAACAGCCTGGTGTCTAAAGAATTGCTACAAGGCGGCATCCCTCTGCTCTTCTAATTTCAACAAGACAGTTAATCTTACTTCTATCCTATCATCACTAGAGTAGAATTTTTGCATGAACTCAGGGATAGGTATTTGCAAATGAATAGGGAATAAAGGCTCTTGTCCATACACTAGTTTAAATGGTGAAGTCTTCAAAGCAGCCTTGATCCTAGTTCTATCTTCCCATAACATGAATCTTAGCTGGGTATGCCAGTCCCTAGGATTGTTCTCTAACAGTTTTTTAATTACCCCTAAGAGATTCTTATTGGTTGATTCTGCAACTCCATTTCCTTTTGGGTAATAGTTTGAAGAATATTTTAAGACAATTTTGTGATCATAAGCCCATAAGATGAACTCAACAGAAGAAAAGGAAGATTCATTGTCACATACCAATGCGAAGGGTACTCCAAACCTAGTCGCAATGCATTTGGTGATGAACTTGATTACTACCTCTGTCTTGTTGTTCTTGCAAGGTATAGCCTCTGTCCATCTTGTGCAGTAATCAGTGGCAGTCAAAATAAATTTGTGTCCTGCAGAAGAATTTGGGTTAATTTCCCCAATAAAATCTAATTCCCATTGGGCAAATGGTCTTACCTCGTAAACAGGTTGCAATGGCATGGCTGGATAGCGTTCCTTTGATGCAGAAATTTGGAATATGTGACATGTTCTTACATTTTCATGGACATATTTGAACACACACGACTAGTAATAACCAAACCTGGGATCTGATGTGCTAACGAATCTGCAGACCCATGACCTATGCCATGTTTCCCATGAAATTCAGTAATTACATGTTTAGCCTCTTGCTGATCAAGGCATCGTAGGTACACTCCCTCAAAAATTTTCTTGTAGAGCAATCCTCCTTTGAGCATATAATGTGAGCTCTTCATTCGCAGTTCTCTCCTCTGAGTCGTATTCCTTCCCTTTGGGCACCAATTATTAAGCATGAAATAGATGATATCTACATACCAAGGGTTGTTGGAAAAGGAATGTGTTGTGTATTGCTGGAAAATAATGTTCTCACCAGCATCAACTATGGATTTAGACAGACCTAGACCTCAAACAAGTTTCATGGGGTGTATCTCTAGATCGAACTCTTGCAAAATGGCCATCCATTTCCCCCTTCATTCTCCCAACTCGCTCTGCATAAGTAGAGACTTCACAGCTGCATCAGGAACTACAACAATAATTTGAATTCGTAAGATGTAGTGCTTGAACTTCTTGATAGCTCTAACCAGCGCAAAAGCTTGTTTTTCAAGAGGTGGGTACTTAAATTCAACATTCTTAAATGGAGAACTCATGAAAGCAATTGGCCTCTCCTCTCCCTCTTCTCTTCGTTGAGTTAGGACAACTGCACAGGAATGTTCAGAAGCAAGAGAATAAATATAGAATGGCTTTAAGTAGTTAGGGTTGGTGAGGACTGGCGCTTCCGAAATGGATAGTTTGACTTGAGAAAACGTGGCCTTTTCCTCATTACTCCATTCTATTGCAACATCTTTCTTCATCATTTCATTTAATGGTTTTACAATTTCTGCAAAACCCATGATAAATTTTCTCACAAAGTTGATCTTTCCAAAGAAATATCTCATCTCCTTCTTACTTCCTAGCATGGTTATCTTTAGAATGGACTCAACTCGGTCTGGATCAATTGATATTCCCCTTTCTGAGATTATGTGTCCCAAAAGTTTCCCTTCAGAAACCCCGAACACACACTTTTTAGGATTCAGGGAGACGCCATATTGGATACACCTTTCAAGAACTTTAGCTAAGTTTGCAGCATGGTTCAGTCTATCTTTAGAGAATACTGTCAGGTCATCCATGTAAACGATGATACATTTTCCAATCAGATCTTTGAATGCTACGTCCATGGCATGCTGAAAGGTTGCTCCAGCATTTATCAAACCAAATGGCATCCTTTTGTAAGCAAATGTTCCCCACTTAGTAGTGAAAGTTGTCTTCATTTTGTCTTCACAGTTAACCATCACCTAATTGTATCTAGAATAACCATCCAGGAATGATATCATCTGAGACCCGTTGATAGTCTGCAAGACTTTGTCCAGTGAAGGGAGTGGGTAGTTGTCCTTTTCTGAAGCTCTGTTCAAATTCCTGAAATCTACACATAGCCTGATCTCTCCATTCTTCTTACAGACTGGAACCAAGTTAGCCACCCATGTAGAATGTCGTACAGGGAAGATTATTCTTGCAAAAAGCAATTTCTGAACTTCCTTGAAGATTAGTGGTTCAATCAGGGCGTTGACAGGCTGCTACTTCTGCCGAAATGGCTTAGTTTCAGGCTTCAAAGGAATAGTATGAGTCATCACAAAAGCATCAAATGTCTTCAGATCCTCATACCCCCATGCTATTGCAGCAATGTCCTTCTTCAGTGCCCTCAATATATCTTTTATGATTGTTTCAGGGCAAGTTTTCCTTATGTAAACATTTCTTTCTGAGCCAGAATCAGCTAGGTTAATAGTTTCATATTCACCTCCTTTATCTTCAGTTGTTATCTTCTCCTGAGCCCTTGGATCTAAATCAAAAATTATTTCTATGGCCACCATTCCCTTAGGAATGCTATTACTTTTTAAATTGAGGACCCCCTCTGTATCACAATCTTTAGGGTTCCAATCTCCTTGATCCCTGTTGGACTCATCAATGATCTTCCCTTCAAAAACAACTGAGCTTGCTAGAAAAGAAAGGATATGTCGATCATCATCAAAGACTTGAAAGTTCCTGACATTATCAGGAACAGCCGGGGTGGATATCAATTCCACTGAGAATCTCTTAAGCTTGGAGCCTTGCATAGGTTCCAGTTTACTTGCAGCAATAGCTAATGAATTAGCTATTTGATTTTCCTCTCTGAGGATTAAGCTAATCCCAAAAGCATCAAAGTCTTCAATCAGATTCCATACCCGATTTCTATAAGCTGTCATCCTTCTATTGTGACATGTGTATTGGTTGTGCACTTTCCTGATAACTACTTCTGAATCTCCTTTAACCATCAAGGCAGTAACTTTCTTCTTATGTGCGAACATCAGCCCTCGAGCTACAGCTTCATATTATGCCACATTGTTAGTGCATCTAAATTGCAACCTGTAAGAAGCAAAGAAAGTTTTCCCTTTTGGGCTGGTTAATTCAATCCCAACACCACAACCTATTTTGGATTTGGATCCATCAAACGTGAGGGTCCACAGCTGATCATGAGCTGGAGTTGATCCCTTTGGGGTTATTGTGGGAATTTGGATAGAATGAGCCATAGGTGTGGCTACTTGATCTTTTGCATCAAATATTGGGAAGGGGTGTTCAACCAGTTCCTCAAGTGTAATTTCCAATTCCTGCACAGATATACCATATAATCTATGTCTATCCTTCAGACAGTCACTTGCATATTTGATTAATCCCTTTGGTTTTGGTATACTTGTGAGTGCAGGGGTATCGAGCAAACCTTGGGGTTGTTCCTCATAAATATGTTGGTTTGGAAATGTGACTGGGGTAAGTTCAACTTGAGAAGGCACTTCCTTTGAAGGTATCTTATCCCTGGTGAACATTACTGCATCTTTGGCTTCAAATGAGAAGTGATCTGCAGCGGTCTCAAGGTGACTTGGGCTAGTTTCTTCATATTGGGAAACATGATTTAAAATGCTAATGCAGGGTTGGCAAGTTAATTCAAAATGATTTTGGTAATGCACCCTGCACCAATTAGGGAGTAAAAGACTTTGTAAATCGATGTCTTCCCCTAAGACCAGCCGATCCTGTTGTAGCTTCCTGACCAATGCCTATTGATTTTCGTTAATCATGGGGTCAGGGGAATTTTGTATTGATAATTCTTTAGGATCAAGAACTGAAAAGGTCAAAATTTCCTCTCCTTTGTAAACCCCTATCCTGGTTTCAAAATAAGCTACCTCATTGGGACAATCATATTCAGTGATGACATGCTTGAGGCGAGGTTCGCTTTCAATCCTAATCTACGTAGGCACTCCCCTCCATGGTAGCCACATATGTGAAAAGTCGAGGGAGAGATATCCCCCTATACTTTTCATCAAATCTCTGCTCAACAGCATACCATAAATCCTGGGAATGTCTGCTACTTGGATATTTATATTGGTCAAAATCCTAGGGTCAGACCCTACTTGCACATGTATATTTCTCAATTCTTGAACTACATTAACCTATGTTTTATCAAGTTGGATGACCTTCTTGTTTGTTGGGATAGGGTTCAATCCCAATTTCTTGCATACAAAAAATGGCATAACATTACCAGAAGCCCCTGAATCTAGCAAACAATTATGTAGATTCTTCCCATAGATTCTTAAACTCAAAATAAATGGTGGGGTACCTACCTTGCTTTTGTACAAAGCTGAGTTCATATCTGCAGCAGGTACCACCTTGGTTTTCCCTTTTGATTTATCAGCTTCTTCCAAAGCTTTCAGCACTATCTCTTGTTGAGCAGGGCACCACTTTAGGATGTCAAAATATGATAAAGAGGTTTTTTGTCCCTGCATCTCAGCAACAATGTCAAATTCTGTGTTATAACTTGCATTTGACAACCCCAGGTGAATTACCTTTGTTATGGAAGTCAGGTGGACCTTTTGGTGGAGGAGGGTTGTTATCAGCACTTTGATTCAGAGGCACCATGTGATTAGGTAGTGCTGATGTAGTGAACGAACCCTTATTCTGATTTCTTAGGAAGTGTCCTCCCTTTTTCTGAAAGGCTTGGGCATCATACGAATCTTCCTCTAGGTCATTCTCACTTTGCATTGGGAATGAAGGTTCTTCCTCAAAGAGGTCATAAGTCATTGTTGTATCTACTAAGCCACCTTCTTTATTTAAATTCCCTTGGAATGTTTGGGCATCTGCCTATGCCATCTTGACAACTTTCTCCATTTCAGGGCAGTTTACCTTAGAATGGGTTGCAGTATCATGCAGCCTACACTAGTTAGTCATAAAATTAAGGTTAGCCAGATTTGCAGTATGTGACCTATCCTCATTAGCTTGATAATTGTGAGAAACTCCACCATTATTTGGCCCTGTATTCCATTGTCGGTTGTTATTTGGCCTTTGGTTATATCCTCTATTTTGATTTTGATAACCTTGGTTAGGGGGGTTTTGGCCTTGATAACCCATCTGGTCGTGATTGTTATGATTCTGATAATTACCCTGATTGTTATTACTCTGATTAGGATAATTACCTTGGTTTAGAGAAGGGTTCAATCTAAGCTGAGCCATGTCATTTGTGACTTGAGACAGATTTTTCTTTAAGGTCTCCACCTCATTTGTGAGTTGGACTGTCTTTTCACTTTCAACACTCTTAGCAACAAGTGGCTGATCGCCATAATTTGGTGTTCCAGTTTGGTTATGATGACCATGTGGACTATGATAAGCCTGTGATTGTTGAAAGAAGTTAGGAGCTTCGTTGGCAAAGAATGGAACAGGAGATTGAGTCTGCAACTCAGACATAGGTCCATAATGAGAAGGAGACATCCCTAGGACAGTACTAAACAACGGGCTTGGGCTAGACATCTGATACCCCATTGAAGGAAAACCTCCTCCCAAACTTCCTTGTTGAGAACTAATTTGTTGTTGTAGCTTAATGGCTAGATGATAGACTTTAGATAGGGAATCAATATCTGTCGGTTGATGTGTCATTTGTAGGAATAAGCCAATTAGAGGGTCTATAACTCTAAAGTATGGTTGAATGGCACTATTCTTAGTGACTAGATAGGGGTCGTGCAGTCTCCTATACATTCGTTGAAACCTGGTATTAAACAAGGGCAAAGGTTCACCTGGCTCCTTCCTAATAGTAGCAAATTGGTGGAACAAAATGGTTGGATCCACGTAAATCCTAAACTAATTGATGAAAGCATTCTCTAGGTCTGTCCAACTCAGAATAGAGCGCTGAGGAAGATTTAGGTACCAGTTGTATGCCATATCCCCTAAGGAATAAGGGAACAACCTACAAACTACATCATGGTGAGCTATCTGAGCTCTGGTACAAGCGTCCTTAAAAGCTTGTATGTGCTCTTCAACACTCCTTGATTCGCCATGAATGTACTTGGGACATAATTTCTTAGGATTCTTAGGCATATCATGAAAGCCTCCAGGAATAGTCCCCAATGGAGAGGGATTATTCTGAAAAAACACCATTTGTGGTGGTTGAGCCAGTTGTTGGATGGGTTGAACCAACTGTGATGGCAATTGAGATGGATTTGGTGGTGGATTGATAGGTATCCACTAAGGTATTGGTGAGAAGCTTGGTGGAGTGAGCGGGGCTGACAAGGGTGGTATGATGGTTGCCCTAGTCTTGTGAATCTTGTGTCTTATTGGGGTCTTGATTTCTATCAAAGGAGGTGGATTTTTAGCTGATTGAAGAACTCTAAGGGACCTTTCTGGTTAGAAAAACTCAGTATTATCTAGTTTTCTCTTCTAGGCCCTCCTTCTAGCGCCACTTTTTGTTGATGGGTCTGACGAGCACATCAACAATAAACAGAATATTACTATTATGCTCTCCTGAAAGAGAAAGAATAACGCATGGATATCTAACTCCCAAGGTCTTTGTAATCGGTTCTCAACTGTGTTGATTTCACTCAATGGTTGATGTGAACTTTAATGTTCAAGGGGCCTGCTGGTGTTGAGCTTCTGGACTGTTCTAAGATCAACCATAAATTCAAACCTACTTTAATTGGGGTTTTTAAAGTAACAGAAAAAGATAGATCAAAGCTTTAGAACCGAAGAGAATGATAATTCATCCAACTTAACCAGACTTGTTACCTTTCAAGGAATTCCTGACTAAAACTGCAGAACAAAATTAACTTGTGATTAACACACGGTTTCATTCATTCACAGTGCTAACTTCAACAGCAGATTGCAAATCACTATTTAAACAAAACATAAAATAAAACTTCATTCCTTGAAAGCTTCTCAAATCAAATGATTAACCCAAGATAAACACCATTCAAGAACACAATATGAATTAGATTTAAATCTAGTTGCTTATACTGTTAGTGAAACAGATAAGCAACATTTACAAATCTGGCACAATCACTAGTGTACAGAAAACCTATGTCTTCAAATTGTTTCCATCTATACTAAGAAAACTTGAAAGATACATCACTGTCTATGCTGAATCTAACTCCTAACTAAGAAGACAAAAGAAGCTCCCATTAGTAAGAAACAGGATGCAGTTTTGTCTCCTCTATCTTTCAGAAAATCCTTACTGCTGAAAAATCTATGTTTGTCCCTGTAATCTCTATCTATCCTCCTTTTTACTACTCGTCATCCCCCTTACTAGAAGAGGCAAAAATGCCATATATACAGAATGTGCCAAAAAGGAAGTTGGCCCCTCTTTTAGGGTTTTACAAAATATCGATCGGCCCTTAGATCTTTTTGGAATGAAGTTAATGCTGCATTCAATGTGTATCCCTGTGTCCATGTCGGTGAAGGATCACCCTCAGGAGAAGCCTTCAGATCTTTTACAACCACATCATTAACTTCTAGCCTCCATGTCCACCTTTGAACTTCCATCAGAGCCACCTTGCATGTCCTGGAGCATTATCATTAATGTCGATCTACCTTTGCCAATAAACACCACAGTTGTCCCTGAGACTCGTGGCCTCTTCTTCCTTTCAGGTTTCTTCCTACTCCAGATCTTTCTGCATGTTGACCTCCTATGGAAGCAACATCAAACTTTCCCATTAGATCTCCACACCATTGTTCACCGAGCTATTCCATCATTTTTGATCTCAGAGTAAGTCCATGGCATTTACATTCTGTTGATTTCCTTCATAGGGGCAGTCAATCAGTCAAATGGCCAATGGTTCGCCTTTAGCTCCCCCTGATTGGGTGAACACATTCCACGTAAGATTCCCGAGTGGTCAAAGGTTATTCACACAAAATTGCATGTCGATGAGACACTAATCGTGTCTCCCCGATGCGATTATACCTCATAGTAGCTATCGGCATAACATACGATGGTCGGCAAGACCTCATAGCGAGCAACCAAAGTCATATCAATATCCATAGTGGTCGCTGAGACAATCGCTATCAGCCAGACATCATAGCGAGTCCTCAAAGGTTATACCACTACGTGGCTCTATTGGCACAACATCCGCATTCGGCAAGACATCTTTCAATCGACAAGAGGTCATAGCGGGCGGTAAGAGTTATACCGATATCCTTTTCCATTGGAAAATCCATCGCTATTAGCAAGACTCCCCATTGTCGGCAAGACTTCTTGTCGAATGCAAACTCTCGGCAATGAGTCCTACCGCAACCACACATCTATCGATGAGACTCTATTCTCTCGACAGGACCTCATATTGAGCCCTTCATCCTTCAGCGAGACATCATCGGGTCGACCAGACATCACGGCAGGCAGCCAAAGTTATAGCAATATTCCCTTTCATTGCCGAGACAATCGCACTCGGCAAGACATCATATCGAGCCCAACATGTTACACCGAAGGCACAAAACATATCGGCGAGAAAACCACCAGTCGGTGAGATATCATGCCGAGCTCTTCCATTCTCCCCGAGCTCATTTCATTTTGGCAAGAGTCAATCCGATCGGCAGGACCTTTCCCAGAGCTCATTCTGTCTCGATGAGACCCTGTTTGGTCGGCGAGACCTTTCACCAAGCTCAAAACACTATGCTAAAGGGAGAATTCCTCAGCGTGACTAACAACCATCGGCGAGACATCTCCCTAATGACACCTCCTTTCGCCGAGACCTCACCTCTTCGGCCAAACTTTATGCCGAAGGCATAACCTTTCATCGAGATATTATTAAGTCAGAAAGACCTTTCATCGAAGCCACCTTGTTTCAGCGAGAGCTCATATCAGTCGGGAAGACTTTACCCTTTCGGCCAGACATTATAGTGAACTCAAACCTTTTGCCGAGACCCTTCATCGATCAGCAGGACTTTCCCCAGTCGGCAAGACGTTATGCCGAAGGCAATCTCTCTCGACGAGACCTTCCAATGTTGGCAGGACATCTTCCTAATGCGGTTTGTTTTCGGTGAGAGCTCATTGCATTTTGAGGAGACTTTGCTTGGTCGGCGAGACCTTTCGCCAAGCTCACAACTTTCACTGAGACTCCCCCGTGTCGATAGGACATCTTCTCAAAACCACAACCTTCTACCGAAGGCACCATCCTTTCGGTGAGACATCACTTGGTCGCCAGGACTTCATGTTGAACTCAAACCACTCTCCCCAATGTCGCTTCATTTCGGCAAGAGTCTACCCTGTCGGTGATACTTTTCATCAAAGCTACCCCCTTTCGTCGAGACTTCTATTAGTCGAGAAGACTTCTCCCCAAACCTGAATCTTTTGGCAATGCTAGCCTTATGTGCAACGGTCGGCGAGACTTCAGCATGTCGAGGAGACATAAAAACCCACGGCGATCAAAATGTTTGGCCAACCGGTATATTTCAAATGAATAGAACCACACTGCTAGTCAGCAAGACAATATGAGGGTCTCAACAACTTTCTTCATCAAGAGTTTTATGCCAAACTTGATTGAGGTATGCTTCCCAACTGAGTTCCTTGAGAAATATCATTAGGTGCATTATTTAATCCTGCAAAACAAGGTCTCCATTAGTCCTCAGAAGCATATAAAATATATCATTTTTCATCATGCCTTCAATTTTAACAAAAAGAAACCCTTCTCTGGCTGAGGCAGAACCAAAATTTGACAGAACAAAAGACAAACTCAGGAGGAAAACAAAAGAACTCCTAAGACCAAACCAACAACAAAAGGCAAAGAAAACAAAAGAAAAAGGGGGGACCTGTTTTGTTCCAGAATAAAATGGGGTGGTTATGCAAGGCATAACAGAACCTTATGGTAAAGTGTTGAAAATGGAAGTGACTAAGTCTCCTCTCCCTCATTCAAATGCGAGAGTTTTGGTTTCCTTAACCCTAGGAATGGATCTCCCGCAGATCCTTGAAATTAAACTTAAGTCTGGAACTATTTCTTGTTATTTGGAAACCCTTGGTGGCCTCAATGCTTGCTATCTATGTCATCAGGAGGGTCACATTTGAAGGAACTTCCCCCTGATAAAGAATAAGAATAGTAAATTCTCACCTTATGGTGGTAACACTTCTAAAATGCAGCCCCCGCCAGAGGCTGAGAAGGCAGGAAATATTTCAAGGAAGTCTAAGGAATGCAGGCTCACCCTGGAAACACATATTATAAATAATGAAGAAAACAGAAATAATGAAGACACCACCAAAATTAATAATAAAGGAGCAACATTAATACAGGAAATCAATACAGACTTGACAAATAATAAAATTGAGGGGTTGGTTGATTATAGTGGAGATGATTGTCTCTCACCTCCCCGACATGAGGAATTAAGAGAACCTCCTTCTAATGGCAGGCTAAATGCACAACAATTGGAAATTTTGAAACTTAGACAAGTGAAGCAACTAGAAGAAACTAATAATAATACTTTCAAAGAAATTTATTCTTTCAATGATAATTGTTTCAGAGAATTGAGCATTGATGATGAAAATAAAGGAACATTGTCTATTTTCCCTTGTGAACATGAAAGTGGTTTTTGCTTTTGAAAGCAAGGAGGTAGCCCTCCTGAAAGTAGTGAGAATCTAAAAACTCTGAGCCATGACATGGAAGAAAATAAGATGAATTTTGCCCTGGTTGAGGTGCATCCTAGGCCACATTTGGAATGCAATTTTAACTCTATTGTAAATGGAAATCTAAAGGTTGATGAAATCTAGTTTCCTACTAATGCATTGATAACCCCTTCCTCCCTTGATGGAGTGTTCAATTCGAATGGGTTTTCCTCTCAATTTGGCATGGATTTTGCAGATGATCTAGGGATAATTTCCACTAGGGAGACCACTAGCAGGGAAGGAGTTCCTTTGGAGATTCTTGTCAAAAAAATAAGGAGGTATAGAAAAAAGAAAGGAATGGATGGCTCTAAGCAACATGAGGAGAAGGACATAAGTCACCTATTGAAGGATAAAAGAAATAAACTGACTCTTCCTCCCACTACAAAAAGAATAGAAGCTGAGAGTCTGCTACCTAAATGTTTGATAACTTTAGGTGCAACAAAGGCCCTTCAAATGATGAATAGAGAAATGGAAATTAACTGCCTATGTTAGGGGTCTTGAGACCCCTGACAGAAACCATATGGTAGGGAGACTTGTTTCTCAAAAGGAGACAGACTTTGTCCTCTTGCAAGAGGTAAAATCTATTGGCTTTGCCTTAGAAACTAGTCTAAAAATAATCTGGAAGGATGCTTCCTAGATTGCCACCAACCATGAAAAAGGTAAGGGTGGAGTTGTAATACTGATGGCCAATTCTTGGTCTCAATATGTGGTAAATTTTGGAATCTCTCCCTGTAATAGGGTTGTATGGGAAATCTTGAAAAGAAATGATAATTGGTTTGGTGTTTGTTTAGTCTATGCTCCTAATGATTATAAGGACATGGTGCTTTTGTGGAAATGGATATTCAATCTTCAAGACATTCCTTGGATCATAGGTGGTGATTTTAACTTTGTTGAAAGGGAGGAGGATAAGTGTGGAGGGCTCGCTCATGACTGGAAAGATGCTAAGAGATTTTATTGGTGGAAGCTAAAATCTAAGTTGAATCTTGAAGATCCTATTGAAGGTCAGAAAAATGACTTCAAGGGGATTTGGTACACCTAGTCCAATTACCAGAAGGGTGGAAGGAGAGTCTTTTGTAGGCTTGATAGATTTTATATCAATAGAGCTTTCCTCACAGTTGCTCTCATCTTGGAGGGGTGTAAGGTGGAGGTCACCCCCTATTCTCTTTCTGATCACCATCTAATAAGGGCTATTTTTTTGCTAAAAAATGGGCCAATTTCAAGAGTGGTTACCAAAGCTAGGTTTTGTCTTAACATTAGTCTTCTCAAAGATAGTGATTGCAGAAATGTCATTTCCTCCCTTAGGTCAATCAATAAATGGATGCATAAATATCTATCCCCCATTGAGAGGTGGGACCTAAATGTCCAAGGCTGGAAAATCCTGTTTCAGACTATTGGGAAAAATAAGGCCAAAGATAGGAGGAAGAAAGAGGCTCTTCTACAGGATAATCTTTATCATGCTGAATCTGAAGTCTAGGATTGCCCAACTAATAATTCCCTTATTGATAAGCTCACTATGTCCAGAGACACTCTCAAAAGATTTCAAACTAAGAAGATCTAGGGGTTGAAAGTAAGGGCCAAGTTGAATTGGCTTGAAAATGGGGATACAGGGACTAAGTTCTTTTTTAGGTATCTTAAGGAGAAGCATGCCAGGGAGCAGATTCAGCAGATAAATGCAGATGGCAGCACCTTGGTGGAGCAGTACAAGATAAGATAGCAGTTCTTTCTCTTTTATTAGAATCTCTTTACCTCTAAAGGGGGTAATGAGGCCTACTTTCAGGCCAGGGAGTACATTAAGAAGATCATGCCTAAAAGGATTAGTGATGAAATGGTTGTTGAGCTAGATAGAGAAATCTCTAAGGATGACATAAAGAGATCCATCCTCTCCCTCAAAAATGACAAATCTCTAGGTCCTGATGGGCTCCCTACAAAATTTTACAAATCCTTCCAAGATTGGACATGTGAAAATATTTACCTTGTATTTAAAGAGGCTACTGAGAAAGGCTCCCTTGGAAAAAATATCAATAAGGGAATCATTAAGTTGATCCCTAAAGATGGGGATAGGACCCTTCTCAATAATTGGAGGCCCATTACTCTCCTGAATGTTTCCTATAAAATTTTGGCTAAGGTACTTGCTAACAGATTGGCTAGCATCCTTCCTATCATCATTAATTCTACCCAAACGGGATTCATTAAGGGGAGGTATATTCTGGAAAATCTTGTAACAAGTTGGGAAGCCATGGATTGGGCCAAGCTTTCAAGGTAGGATACTACAATGCTTCTACTAGACTTTGAAAAAGCCTATGATAGGATTGAATGGGATTTTATTCTTTTGATGCTGGAGGCCTTTAGATTCCCAAAATTATTTTGCTCCATGGTTAAAACACTCTTCCAAGATGCTTCCGCTCAGGTTGAGGTCAATGGAGTTCTTTCACATGATATTATGCTTGGAAGATCAATAAGACAAGGGTTCCCTCTTGCACCTGCTCTTTTTGTCATTGCTTTTCATGCTCTTCACTATATCCTTAGGGACAATTCGGTGGTCCCAAGGGTAAGAGGTATCTGACTGCCTGATAATAATGAACTCATTAACCTGCAATTTGTTGATGATACTTCTATTCTTTTGCAGCTTGATGATGCAAACTTTACAGTTTTGATGGATAAGTTGAATACATTTTGTCTTGCTTCAGGGGCAAAAGTGCCCCCCTCAAAATCTTTCCTCTTGAGGTGGAAGGATAAGCCTCCTAACTGGGTTAACAATTATGGCATTCAGTGGGAGGGCCATAGAGGCTAGTGAGATACCTTGGTATCCCATTTGCTATTGAGCCTAATTTAAAAGAAATGTGGTGCTGGATTAGAGATAGGATTGAGAAGAAATTGTCAAAATGGAATAAGCAGTATCTCTCATTTGCTAGGAGATTCCAAATTTGCCAAAAAAAATTGTCTTCATACAACATCTATTTTGCCTCAGTATGGTTTTTTTGTTCCTATCAAATTAATGCTATTCAAAAAAGAATAAGGGAGTTTCTTTGGTCTGATGGAAAGGGGAAAAAGAAAAGGCATTTTGTTAAGTGGGAATGGTGCACCATTTCTAAAGGGAAAGGTGGTCTAGGTTTGAAAGAGCTAAGAATTCAAGGCATTGCCTTGGCTGAAAAATGGGTAATTGGTGCTCTGGATAAAGAGGAACCCTGGAAAGTGCTAGTCAGACATAACATATCCAATGTTGTTCCTAAAAATGCAAAATCCTGGAAGCTTCTCCCCTTCATTGATGTCCTTAGTTGTGATTGGCCTATGTCACCTGCAGGATTCAATGTCTTTAAAACCATTTGGAAGGCTTGTGAAATCATAAAAAAGAACTTATCCAATTGCCATTTCACCAAGGGAGTTAATAGGGTTATTTACTCCAACAGATCTATTTGGTGGAACTTGAAGCATAAAGGAAAACCTCTAGCTCTCATTCAGGGCTGCTCTGCTAAAGGTTGGGCCCTAAAAGGGATTCAGTGCTTTAGTGATATTCTGAAGGATGGAAGGTTGAAGGACTGGAATGATCTCATCTCAGAGTATAATATCCCTCAAAGTAATTGGAGAACATATTCAATGCTTAGAGAAGCCTGTGGGCATTTCAATTTTCCAATTGAACCCAAAAATGATCCACTCCAATTTCAAGAGTTTCATTAGAAAAATGGCAATAGTATATTGAAAACTAAGGTTAAAGAAATTTATGCAATGTTAACTGATTAGATTGACTTAACATAGCACATGAATAAATTTTGGCAGATGAATCTTAGCAAAGAACAATGGCAGAATTTTTTTATGAAAAACTGGCAAAAAGAGTTAGAGGCCAAGAAGGCATGCTTCATATGGCTTTTGATCTTGCATAAAATTTCCTTTAAAACTAAGATGGATGATATTGATATTTGATCTTTATGTAGGAAACCTGAGTCAATAACTCATATATTTTTTTATTGCATTTTTGCTAAGGAAGTTTGGAATATGTTTTGCAGCTCTAATAACATATGGGGAAAGAATGGGGACTTAGTCCCTGAATATATTATGTTTTCTCAAAAGAATAATATGAGTAAAACTAATTCTTTATTTTGGCATGTTCTTTCAACTGAGATTCTTTGGGCAATTTGGAAAGCTTAGAATGAAGATCAATTTCAAGGTAGGAGGAGATTGCTTACTGAGTCCTTTAAGGGACTCATCTTTTACAATGTTGCAATGTAGGTTTTCATAATAGTTGAGCTCTCAAAGGACAAGTTTTGGAAGTATTTGGAACACAAAGAAACCACCATTGGCATTATGGATGCGAGATTTGGGTACATGTGGCAGAATGGCCACCCTAGTGCAGAGCTTTTCTTAAAGGCTTTGCAAGCCTTTAGGGAAGAACTAAATGCTGAAAAGAAGAAGAACCTAGACAAAAACAAGAACAAGGAAGTGGTCATTGTGTTGATGGAAGGACAAAAGGTTTATGTTCCTAGTCATTCAGTGGAAGAAGTGGTTGTTGCTGAGGCTTTGGTCTCGCTTGGTGACTCTGATAACACTGTTCATGCTTCTTAGGAACCTAATAGAGTTCTTTTTGTCTTTTTGGTTGTCAGCTGCTCTTGGGCTAGATCTTATCATGATCATGATATTGTAACTATTACTTCTCTGTTAGCACTAAATGTTGGGTATTTTTATTTATCTTCAGGGACTGTTAGTTTTGCTTCTTATGTCATGTATATTATGTATATTCATGGGCGAGGATAGTCATGTATATCTGGTTTTTTGTTGAGTTTGTATCTTGGTTAGTTTGTACAGGGCCTCTATGATGTGGTATTGATGCTTACACTTTGGTTCCTTTTGTACTGATCTCCTTCTAATTAATACAAAAAATATTATATAATATATTTATTATTAAATTATAACTTATATACTTATATATAATATTATAATTATATACATTACAATTTAAAAATACTATAATTATAATAATACATTAATAATTTTAATAAATTAAATTTATATAAAAAAATATGAATCGCACAAATATTATTTATTATATTTTATAATATTAATATATATTATATCATCATATTATTTAATTCTATATTAATTATTATTATTAAAAAAAAATTAAAATAAATAAATATAAAATTTTACTGTTAGGGTTTAATTACAGTTAAGATTTTAATGAGGGTTAGGGTTATAGTTAACAATAACCTTCTAATTGTAGGCTCGTCTCTGTTGTGGCGCTTCCTTTGGGAATCCATACAAACCACTGTGCAGAGGCGGTTGCAGCCTATCATGGACTCAAGTTGGCTCAAAGAAAAGGGTATAGGAAGGTCTAGGTGGAGGGTGACTCCCTAAACATTATTAATAATTTGAAGAATACCTCTCCTCCATCTTGGACTATTGAAGCCTTGGTTAGGGACTCTATTGAAATTATCAACTCCTTTGATAATGTTTATATCTCCCACATTTTGAGAGAGGGAAATAAGTTAGCTGATTTCTTCGCTAACTTTGGTGTAAATGATAGCAAGGAGTGGGATTTGAATGATCCTATTCCTTTTGAGGCCACAGCTATAATTAATAATGAATGCTAATCTAATATTGATCTTTTTGTACATTATGGGGTGCATGTCCTTACTCACATGGTTGAATGTCATGAATGAGGATGTTAAAGTTATGATTTTGAGGAAAGGATTTTACAAGGCACGTAGTTCAAATTCAGTATGACATATTTGTCCTGTGGTTGGCTTTGCACGGATTGTGGGTGTTAGTCGCCTTAGTTTCCAGAGTCTTCTGCTGGGTATTCCTATTCTGGGCAGTGTTTTTTTATTTCCCTAAGATTTCTACTGTGTGCTTGGCCTCCATTTGTTAAGTCTCCAGTGATGGGTGGGGACAAAAATTGTGTTGAGCCTAAGTTTTGTGTTACTGCTAAGTAGAGGAAGGAGGTGTGGGAGATTTTAGAGAAGGGTGGTTTAACTCCGTATATGGAGAAACTGCATGGTAATAATCCCCAAGTCACCGATTTGGTGGCTGAAGGGTGGAATGAGAGAACCCTGAATTTGGGTGGTAGGGAAATTGTCGTTGATGAAGAATTCATAGCCCAAATTACAGGCTTGGCTATTCAAGGTATGAAGGTGTTTAGAGATAAAAAAAGAATCGCAGGCTGCGATGTCTATTTTCTTTAAAGGGAATGAGGTTGATGACTTAAAGTCGACGAAGAGTGGTGGGTATCAGAGGAGTTCCTTGAAATCATTGTGGCATGATGTTGTTGAAGAAATTATGAGGTATGTCACCTTGGAAGGTAGGTATACAACCATTAACACTTACCATTTCCTTTTGCTTAACCATTTTTGGCATAAGAAATGGGTGTCCTTTCCCTACTATTTGTTGATGACACTTGACTCGAGGATTAAAGATCATAGGAAAAACCCCAAAAAACATGTCTTGCATGTGGGGTTAATTCTCCTGATCTATGAACATGTCAAAGCTCATGAAGTGCATAAAAATCTTGTGTCTCCAAAGGATAATACTGATAAACCCAAGGAGGGTTATGAGACGGAGTTGGGAGGGGAAAGTGTTAGGAAGAAACCTAAGAAGAGGAGGCTTATTTTAAATAAATATTTTGAGCCTAATAGGGATGATGATGTAGATTATGTCTTGGATTCATATGCCTCTTTTGAGGAGGGTCCCATTTCCCCTGTTTCGGGTAAGACTGGGAAAACGAAGCCAGATGATAAGGCAGGCTATACGACATGCAGTGATGAGGTGGTGGTGAATGTTCCTTCTAAGGGGGGTAAGGACAAAAATGAACTCTATGGGGAAGCTTCCTCTCCTCCCCCAGTGACTAGAATTGTGCAGGAGCTTGAGGAGGCAAGCCGAAAGAGAAAGGTGTTGACTGTTGGCCAATTCCTAGAGAAGGGTTTCCCTCTTTGCCTGGCTAGCAGTATCTATGGTGAGGCTTTTTTGAGTGCTAACATGGGGTTGCAGAAGCAGGATAAGGAAAGATTTGTGGGTGGAAGACATGTTGTGGGTACTAGTAAAGCAGAGGGGGAAAGGATAATGAAAAGGAAGGTTGTTGCAGAGGAAATCGCCTGCTCCATTTGAAAGATGAAGACTCCTATCCCCATTGATAAAGGTAAGGAAATTTCTGCTGAAAAGGTTCATGTTATTTATTTTGATGAGGACGTCGCTATGGGGAAACACATTGAGAACTTTGATAGGGAGGAATTGTCTGATGTGTTGGGCTCGGCTTGTGAAGGTGCTAATGTGCTTTTTAAACTTTTTAAGTGGTTCTTCCATGATATTAATAGGACCAATGTTAGAATAAGAGGTGTTGATAGTAAGGCTGAGGATCCTTCTGTCCAAAGCCAAATTGATAATTTAATGGATTATCTTAATACTATGGCTAATACTATGGCAGAGGAAACCGTTAATTTGAAACAAAATTTAGAAGGAATAATGTTACCCCTTGAGGATAAATTTGACAAGATGTGGAATGTTGTGATGAAGGGTGGAGATGCCTCTAAGGTCTTGGCTATTTCAGACTCTGCTAAGGTGATCTCCCCTGTGACTACTGTGAATAAGAGAAAGGAGAATGTGTCTGTTGATGCTGCTGAGGGTAAGCTAATGGATGTGGAGTGTGCTGGTGAGAAGGGTGTTGCGAAAGGTAGTGTTTTGAGTGGTGAGGTAAAAACTGGTGAGCTGGGGGTCAGAACTAGAAACAGAATGAAAGATCAAGTTGGGGCATTGAGTATTGAGGTGTCTGATACTGTGGATAAGGTGCAGAAGTTGGCTGCTAGTGAAATGGAAGCTATTGAGATTATGAACAATATGTAGTGTTGCTGACGGGTTCCTTCTTTTTGGTTGCTTTTTGGCTGTTGGATTGCTGTCATCGGGCTAATTGCTACTTAATGTTGTTTTTTTTTTTATCAGTTGCTTTTTTATGTAAACGGTTATGGACCCCTTCAAAACCTATTTTTTACCTCCAATCAAAACATTCTATTACGATTACGATTACCGTGAGGTGCTACCTAAGCCTTGGGATAGAGTTTGCATGGTGGTGATGAAATAATTCACCCTTGAAGGAAGATACGGTGTGTATTACTATTAGCATTTCAATTTCCTCAATCACTTTAGGAATCACCATAATATTTCCTTCCCGTTTTTTCTCATGCATTCTCTTGAGAGTACTGTGCTTGATGTGATTGAAGCCATGAATTCAAATAAAAATTTCACCATCCTCCACCAAGGGCTCATGTCCAAACTTTACCATTTTCACTCGGCCCTTTTCCCTCCTCGACCCATTACTGTTGTTGAAGCTTCCTAACCCACCTCTGCTGAAGAGGCTCCAATTTCTTCTGCTCCCCCGTTGGCTAGCATTATGCACAACCCTAGCCCGAGCAAGAAAAAATGTAGCAAAAAGCATGCCTTGAAAGTTTCTCCACAGGACACATCCCCCTCTCTAGGGGCCATTGTGGAGAGCAAAGATAAAAATCACATAGCCCCCACCCTGAGAATTAAGGCCAAAGCCTCTAAGAAGACAAAATTTCGGCTCCATCAAATTGACTCTGACATTGAGATCACTGAGGAGACTAATACCCCTCGCAGGTCAAATAGACTAGTTATCAAGCAAGAAAAAGGGAAGAGTTTTAAGGAAGTCTCATATTCTAACAATGGGGATGGGAGCAAGAGCAGGAGTAAGGAGGAAAAGGATGTGGGTGAGGAGGCTCTCTCAGTTTCTGCTAGGAGCTCCTCCCATGTTTCTAAAAGCCTTAAAAGGGGTCCTAACAGCATTAAAATCAAGGAGGCCAAGTCTTGCGCCTCCAATATTGTGGAAGGTAAGGCTCCCATGGAGGAAGCCTACAGTAAACAGGATGGTGTTTGGGAGGAGGTTGACAATCTAAAAAATAGAATCGATATTTTGGAGAAAAGACTGCAGGATGTTACTCATTTTTCCTTGAAGATTATGCACAGGTCAGCCACTACGTTATGTCTATTGCAGAAGGACAAGTCTACAAACGATGTGGAGGAAGAAGCTATCAGCAAGGAACTGCTTAGGTTCCTCATTGAAGATTGGGATACCATAACTTTAGTTAAGCCATGCAATGGAAAAAAAAGATTAGTCTTTGGTGGGGTTAGGTTTTTTGACTGGGGATGGCTGAATTAGCCTTCGTTTATGTTTTGTTTTGTTAAAGACATTGTTATTATGTTTATTTTCCTCTATGACTGGTATGACCCTTGGTGGTCATTATCTATGGTGGTTTTAAATCATGCTATCATGATGGACATTACTAGTAGCTTTAGTTCGGTTAGTTTTTTGAGTTGTTTTTTATATGATCTGCTTAGAGTGATGGTTTGGTTTTTAGACCTGTTGTTACTGTGTTGTTAGTGTTAGTTTGTTGTGGATGGCCATTGGTGCCTTGTATTAATGGGACAACACCCTTGTTTTGTTGCTTTTTATATCAAAAACATTCTATTATGATTAGGGTAAGAGTTAAATTAGTGTTACGTTTAGGTAAGGGTTCACTTATGATTAGCGCTTAATTAGGGTTAAGGTTAACATTAAATTAGGGTGAGGATTCCAATTAAGTTCTAACTGTAATTCTAATTCAATTAGATTAAAATTAATATTTTATAATATTTATTAAATATTATATTGAAATATAATTTAATATTATATTATAATAATTAACATTATTATAATATTATATTATTATATTAATCTCTTACATGTTGCGCTGCAACTACTACTAGCATACATATATTAAATACGCCGAGAGTTATCCTTCTTGAGGTGCTTATTTTCATCATTTTTTCTCAGTGCAATAGGCACCTTGATAATGATAACTCTCGACGTATTTTATATATATTAATATTTAATATATGTATGCTATTTTAATTATTTTATCATTTTCCTCTCCCTTATAATTAAATAATTACTTTATATTATTTAAATTACTCCACATTTTCATCCACTCTCTATTAAATAATTATTTTAATTATCTAATATTTAGCATGTAACGCCCCGCCAAGGAATAACAATTTGTGCCCAACTATTTGCAACAATCTATTCCACGAAAGATTTCAATGCACAATAGAAGATTCCCTTAAAGTTATGTGCAAGAATTGTTACAATTATTTCTTAAAATATTAACACTAAAATTTGATTATGATTTGAATAGTAATGTTGCTTTAATCTTACTTCTCCTTTCAACAGTAACACAAATAATAGTATCTAAAATAGAAAATATGTCAAGGGCAAACTAGCTTAAAACTTTAAATAAACTGAAAACATATAACTTACATCTATATTGTTGATTCAATTTCAACTCTCGAGATTCAAGGGAAAGAATTATTCAAATAGGAATTACACTTTAGGTATAAAAAGTAGAGAGCACATGAGATTTTTTTGAAGGTAGTAACATACTTCAAATGGAACAAATTGAGTATGGGTCAACCCTGATCTAACCAAGAGAAATCTGGCTGAGATATAAACATCGACACCTATGATAATTGAATGATAACAAGACCTTCAAGTTGATTTTAAGTCTAAGTATCTGGTATGCAACTTTGAGACTAAGAACATAAGCAAACAAGGCTAAGGATACCATAACAGCTTGACTGATTTCAGAAACCTAATGCTACCAAAACACAAAGTTTTGAATATAATATTTAAAGCATTTTAATATTTTGATATTGAGTACAGTACCTTGAATGTATATTATAGGGTAGATCCATGAATACCTGACAATGTCACCACTTAGTCTTTTATTGTAGTCCTCTCTTGCACTTGTGCCCAATGAATACCTTCATTACTTTTTCCCTCTCCTTCATGCTCCTTCCTACACTTGTTCCACTCCTCCTTCCTCCTGCCCCAAAACTGATGTAAAAAGCCCCCATAAGTCGATGCAAAAGGGATTGAAACAATTCCTCCCTAGTAATGGATTAAAATTCCTTGTGTTTGATATGGTGATCTCCCCTTTTTCCTCCTCCATGCAACCGTTACTTTCAAGTTAAAAAGAGTAATAACTCTTCGCCTCCCCCAAAAAATGAATATGTTTTACAGGAGAAGAAAGAATATGGTCGTACAAGAATTTCAACTATCCCCAACCAACTTCTGTTAGCTATTTAAATTTATTTAATCAATAGTTAAAACAATTAAAAGCATCTTGTTAAAATTAGAATGTCCCTATTGATTTATCACAAAAGCAATAAGGAAATTACAATAATTTGTTAACTAAATTTAACTACAACTTTTCCTTAACTTTTTAATTCTTTTTACTAATTCCTTCTTTGATTTTCCCTTTGTAACTCGTGCTTTATAATTATCCTTGTTTTATTACAAAATAATTCTATATTTCAAAAACATGTGTATATCTAAAAGATTTTTCCAGCTATAATTTATAAATTTAATCTTTATAACCTTTTTATTTATTATATTACTATTATTATTTATTTATTTTATTTTAACATTACATTACAATCTATAATTAATTATTTACACATTTATATTTATTTCTCAAAGGCATTTAATGATTTATTTTAATGCATAAACTAATCATACGCATTTAATCCAACAATTCAAATCCAATAAACCAAATGCTAAAACAAATACCTGACCACCCACCAAGGTCAAAAGCAGAACTTCAAACAACACAAATTGACTACAAAACTGACAGGGTATCAACCTAGATATTCATCCTCTTCGAGGATGATGGCTAGGGTAGGGGACCAGGTTCTATCTCCAATCATCTATACCATTGGGTTTAAGGCACACTAAGACCTGCCAATTCAGGTGGAGTTGATGCCTAGTAACTACAACCTACAACACGTCACACGGTCGGACATATACATCTACATATTATTAGGCACACCGTGAAAGTGAATCACAATGTTGTAGGGTACTCACAAGTGAGTGATGCGACAATCCCCTTCACCCACACACAACAATAATAACAACAACAAATAGTACACCCAACTCATAGACAATCAACTTCATAGCAATCAGAATGATAATCACATAATGGTCATGGTAAAATAATCACATACTGATCATAGCAATGCATCTATATATAGTATCATAAAACAGATAAACAACTTCCATCATTAGCACGTACCTTTAAATATCCCCATTATTTTACCTTCATCTCCTAGTTCCAAAGCCAACTACCTATACATCCATGATGAGAATGGAGGGGCACTACATCCTCCCCCACTAAAACTTGACTTACTCCTAGAAGTCACAAAATAGGGTGGAAACATAACACATTAGTACCAATCATCAAAGCTCATTCATTACATCAAAATGCTACACTTCCATAAAACACAACATAATTATGCACACAAAGCACACATTTTTCATTAAATATCCATCATTTACAAACAAGACATTCCACCTTATTCTTTTCACAACACTAAATCTCATAACATATTCAACAAAAGATCACGATTTTACACTTTTTGGGAGCATGGAAACACAAATTATCATTTCATAGGTACTATTAACTTATATTCTTCACATACTCAAAACTTCATATTGTTGGAAATCACATCACAAGGCTACACAAGGGTCCATAATGCATCCTAGATAGAAAGAATATCGATGCATTGTGCACTACACCGGGGGTCCTATCCTTTCCACCAGTTTTCTCCACTATTGGACAAACACCACCAAGGGATAAGTCTAAGGTTATTAGGAGAGGATGACAAAAAAGGGAAAACATAATCTCCAAAGTCTAAGCAACTAGGACAACATAATGGGCTCATATGAAACCAGAGTACCCAGTGTTAGAAACTTGGGCTCTGATACTAGGTGTAATGCCCGACCAAGGAATAACAATTTGTGCCCAACTATTTGCAACAATCTATTCCACGAAAGATTTCAATGCACAATAGAAGATTCCCTTAAAGTTATGCGCAAGAATTGTTACAATTATTTCTTAAAATATTAACACTAAAATTTGATTATGATTTTAATAGTAATGTTGCTTTAATCTTACTTCTCCTTTCAGTAGTAACACAAATAATAGTATCTAAAAGAGAAAATATGTCAAGGGCGAACTGGCTTAAAACTTTAAATAAACTGAAAACATATAACTTACATCTATATTGTTGATTCAACTTTGACTCTCGGGGTTCAAGGGAAAGAATTATTCAAATGGGAATTACACTTTAGGTATAAAAAGTGGAGATCACATGAGATTTTTTTGAAGGTAGTAACATACTTCAAATGGAACAAACTGAGTATGGGTCGACCTTGATCTAACCAAGAGAAATTTGGCTAAGATATAAACATCGACACCTATGATAATGGAATGATAACAAGACCTTCAAGTTGATTTTAAGTCTAAGTATCCGGTATGCAACTTTGAGACTAAGAACATAAGCAAACAAGGCTGAGGCTACCATAACGGCATGACTGATCTCACAAACCTATTTCTACCAAAATGCAAAGTTTTGAATATAATAGTTAAAGCATTTTATACTTTAATATTGAGTACAATACCCTGAATGTATATTATAGGGTAGATCCATGAATACCTAACAATATCACCACTTAGTCTTTTATTGCAGTCCTCTCTTGCTTCACCTTAGTTGCTTTCTCCCTCTCCTTTGTGCTCCTCCCTGCACTTGTTCCACTCTTCCTTCCTCCTACCCCATAACTGATGTAAAAAGCCCCCATAAATCGATGCAGAAGGGCTTGAAATAATTCCTCTTTGGTAACGGATTAAAATTCCTTGTGGTTGATATGGCGATCTCCCCTTTTTCCTCCCCCATGCAACCATTAATTTCAAGTTAAAAAGAGTAATAAATCTTCGTCTCCCCAAAAACCAAATATATTTTACAGGAGAAGAAGAAAGAATATGGTCGTACGAGAATTTCAACTATCCCCAACCAACTTCCTTTAGCTATTTAAATTTATTTAATCAATAGTTAAAACAGTTAAAAGCATCTTGTTAAAATTAGAATGTCCCTATTGATTTATCACAAAAGCAATAAGGAAATTACAATAATTTGTTAACTAAATTTAACTACAACTTTTCCTTAACTTTTTAATTATTTTTAATAATTCCTTGTATGATTTTTCCCTTTGTAACTTGTGCTTTTTAATTATCCTTGTTTTATTACAGAATAATTCTATATTTCACAAACATGCATATATCTAAAAGATTTTTCCTGCTATAATTTATAAATTTAATCTTTATAACCTTTTTATTTATTATATTACTATTATTATTTATTTATTTTATTTTAACATTACATTAAAATCTATAATTATTTATTTACATAAACATTTATATTTATTTCTCAAAGGCATTTAATGATTTATTTTAATGCATAAAATAATCATACACGTTTAATCCAACAATTCAAATCCAATAAACCAAATGCCAAAACAAATACCTGGCCACCTACTAGGGTCAAAAGCAGGACTTCAAACGACATAGACTGACTACAAAACTGACAGCGTATTGACCCAGATACTCATCCTCTTCGAGGATGATGGCTAGGGTAGGAGACCAGGTGTTATCTCCAATCAACTATACTAATGGTTTTAAGGAACACTCAGACCTGCCAATTCAGGTGGATTTGATGCCTAGTAACTACAACCTACAACATGCAACACGGTAGGGTATATACGTCTACATATAATCAAGAACGCCATGAAAGGGAATCGCAGCGTCGCAAGGTACTCACAAGTGAGTGATGCGACAGTCCCCTTCACCCACACACAACAGTAAGAACAACACCAAGTACTCCAACCAACTCATAAATAATCAACTACATAGCAATCAAAATGATAATCACATAATGGTCATGGTTAAATAATCACATACTGATCATAACAATGCATCTATATGCAATATCATAAAACAGATCAACTACTTACATCGTTAGCACATACGTTTAAATATCCCCATTATTTTACCTTCATCTCCCAGTTCCAAAGCCGACTACCTGCACATCCATGGTGAGAATAGAGGGGCACTACATCCCCCCCTGAAACTTGACTTACTCCTGGAAGTCACAAACTGGGGTGGAAACATAAAACATTAGTACCAATCATCAAAGCTGATTCATTACATTAGAATGCTACACTTTCATAAAACACAACATAATTATGCACACAAAGCACACATTTTTCGTTAAATATCCATCATTTATAAACAAGACATTCCACCTTATTCTTTTCACAACACTAAATCTCATAACATATTCAACACAAGATCATGATTTTACACTTTTTGGGAGCATGGAAACACAATTTATCATTTCATAGGTACTATTAACTGGTGCAACCACGGTAGGAGGGTCCTCAAAGAGAATAATTCGGATCGTGCAACAAGAGTTACACAACATATGCAACACAAAATATGGAGGAAAATGTAGATTAAAAAATTCCCTTTAACAAAAATCTTAGTTACAATCGACCGACAACATCCAGGCTTACAGATTCGGCTCACAGGCCTGATACAACATGTTCAGAAATACAACATTCCAATATGCTCCTATATGAGAGTGAAATCTTACATATAAGATCTATCTTAATCTACTTATTCAACTTCTGCTATTCTAATGATCTATTACAAGCTTTATATCACATCCGCAGGTCTAGAATCTTCCGCGTCGACCAAAAGATCATTACAATCTCCAATGAAAGAAAATGTAACGTGGACATGAATAGGTCGGCCTTAAATTTGAATTAATCCTCAGTGAATACATAGGATGAATTGTGGACCTATAATTAAGATTGGGGACACTCCACGGAACAATTAAAATCACACCATCAAGATCTACAAGTTACGAGAACGATCCATGAGCGATCAAACTAACCGTTAGGCTTGAAAATTATTTCGGTGTCAATTCAAGAAACTGCCATAAAATCCAAAAGCGTTAACTTGTCAGAAAAAGATCCAATCGCGCTCAAATCTTGGAATAAGGAAAATGAACATGTCCACAATGAAAATGTAGATCCACAAGGTCTAGTGAGCAAATATGATGAATCCACCAACATGAACTGAGCAAGAATAGAACAAGAACAAAAACTGAAAGAAAATATTTTTGGCTGATGCAAGATTGCCAAGAACCAAGGATGCTCCTGCATCAGACATCTGGGGTTAATTGAAAAGTGACTCCCTCACTTTGTTGGGGCTAAAGGAAAACCAAAACAGTCTACCTTAGCTTGAGAAATGCAAGAATAATCCTCCACTGGTCTACCTTTCCACTTCATGAGATATTCTTTGTATTGTCTTCCACGAGTTTTCCTCCCATCTCTGATATCCAGAATCTCTTCTACCGCATCTGATTGTTGCTTAGGAAACTATTTCTCTAATTTTGCTTCACTTCCTTCACTAAATTTTCCTTCATGGTACTAATGTAGATCTGTAGTGTTGAATGTAGGTGATATACCCATGCCATCCGGTAACTCTTCTTCATATGCACTTCCTGAATCAAATTTCTTTAGAATCTTACAGGGTCCAAACTTCCTCATCTTCAGCTTATTGTATGTGCCTGTGATAGGTCGAATATGAGCATTAGAAATCAAGCAACAAGTAAAAGAGTGCAAATAAACAACTAAAACAACCTACACCTCAAGATTAGCCTAAGTTGGAAACAATGCAAGACAAAGCAACGAAATGGAACCTTATACCTTGCGTTGAGTCGATCCTTTGGTTGGCCCTTCGATCTTGGATGTGTATGCTCCTTTGATGGCAAGTAGATGCAAGCTAAGTGATGTTGTGAGGATGAGTGCAAGTGGATGAAAACAAGAAAATGGCTAAGTATAAGTTGAGAAACAAAATTGCAAGAGTTTGGCTAGCAAAATGATCTCCCAAATGAGAGAAAAGAGGGGGGTATTTATAGGATTTTTGAGAATTCCTAGGGGAAATGGAGCGGTCAAGATTGAGCCACCAAATATCAAGATGTAGGGGCCAAGGTGAGCTGAGAACTCACAAGCCCCTCACATATTGACATGCATGTAGATGTAGCCCCAAAAGGTGGAAGTGGACATGAGGTGGGAAGGAGACATGGAGAGGGGTACAAAGTAATCTTTGGGATTGGACAAGATCTCCATAAAGGAGGCATTTGTCCCCCATGTGGATGAGAGAGATGTGAGGAATTAAAAATTCCTCAAATATCCTTATGTAGAGATGGGAAAGAATTTTAAATTCCAAAGTGCATTGGGAAAATGTGAATTAAAAATTCACATAGGGAAGGGAGATGCTTTGTCAAAAAAGAAAGGCATTTAAGAGGGTTGACTCAATTAAGTGATTAGGATTGTGCAAGTACTCGATTAGATTAATTAATGAAGATTAGAAGAGGGTTAGATCTCACATGTGACTTGATGTGACAAGTCAAAGATCACATGGGGAAGAGAAAAAGGAATTTAATATTCCTTGAAAGAATAAAAGGAATTAAAAATTCTTTGAGAGGTTGATTAGGCTAGTTAGTGAGGGATTAGAGAATGGTTAGGTGGCTAAGAGAGATTAGAGGCCAACTTGCAAAAGTTGGAGGATGTGACACATCCTAATCAAGGATTAGGCATGTGCACATCCTAATGATGAGATTAAAAGATGGATTAGGTTAAGATAAAAATGATGGAGGATGTGACATGAAGGGGATTAAATAAATGGAATATTTATTTAATTTAATTGATGGAAGGAGGATTAAAGAGATAAGGTATTATTGATTAAATACCTTAGGGATTAGAAGAACTTAAGGATGTTAATTAAAAGGGATAAATTTGGATAAATTAAGTGTCCAAATTTAGACATCTACAGTGCCAATTGGAAATCTCTCCTTCCTCAAATATACCATCACTTCATCTCCAACTTCAAACTCCTTATGCCTCCACTTCTCATCTGCTTTTTCCTTATACTTTCGGTTCATACCTTCCAATTGCTCCTTCACTTGAGTATGCACTTTCTTCATATGTTCTGCAAATTCCTCTACTTCTGAACTCATTTTATTTTCCATACTGATGTCTCTCAACTCTGATATACCTCTAAGATGAACTCCGATAACAATCTCAAATGGTGTCTTTTCGGTGCTCCTGTTCACTAAATTATTCTATGCAAACTCTGCTTGTGCAAGGACTAAATCCCAACTTTTGGTCTTCCCTCTAGCCAAACATCTCAGCAAATTCCCCAAACTCCTGTTTACTACCTCTGTCTATCCATCAGTCTATGGGTGAAAAGTAGAACTAAACTTCAAATATATCTTCAAATTCTTCCAAAGTGACCTCCAAAAGTAACCAAAAAACTTTGTATCTCTATCTGAAACAATACTCCTAGGTAATCCATGCAATTTGACCACTTCCTTGAAAACCAAGTCTGCTACATATACTGCATTTGTTGTCTTCTTACAAGGTATGAAATGTGCCATTTTAGAAAATTTGTCCACTACCACAAATATAGAATCATTACCTCTTTGTGTCTTCAACAAACCAAGTATGAAATGCATGTTGATATCCTCCCAAGGTCTCTTTGAAACTGTCAAAGGCTTATACAATCCAACATTCTGACTACTCCCTTTTGCAACTTGACAAACTCTGCAACTTTGCACAAATTTCCTAACATCCTTATAAATTTGTGGCCCAAAGTAATTCTCACTTACTAATTCTACTGTCTTACCAATTCCAGAGTGTCTTGCCAATCCTCCACTATGCTTTTCTTTCACCAGGTTATCCCTCATTGAACTCCGGGGTATACACAACTGATTTCTTCTGAACAACATATCTTCCTAAATGAAATAATCCAACCACTAACTCCTATCTTCCAAGACTGGTTCTTTACAAGCTCTCCAAGGTTCTACAAAATCTGGGTCTTCCTTATACAAGTTCTTCAATTCATCAAAGCCTAATACCTCCACTCTCATCTCTATTAGTAAATTCCTTCTTCTACTCAAAGCATCAACAACTCTATTTGACTTTCCACTCCTATGTTTCAAAACAAAATTATAACTCTATAAGAATTCTATCCATCTCATGTATCTTTGATTCAACTTACCTTGAATGTTCAAATATTGCAAAGCATGATGATTCGTATACAACACAAACTCCTTAGGCAACAAGTAATGTCTCCACTTCTTCAAGGCTTGAACTATGGCATAAAAATCTTGATCATACACTGAATATCTTCTCCTAGCATCATTCAATTTCTCATTGAAATAAGCTACAGGTCTCCCTTCTTGACTTAATACTACTCCAATTGCATTTCCACTTGCATCACAGTCTACTTGAAATACCTTATTAAAATCTAGTAAAGCCAACACAGGCTGCTTTGTCACCTTCTATTTCAACAACTCAAAACTCTGATTTGCTCCAGATGTCCATCTAAAATCTTTCTTATCTCCTCTCATTGTCTCTGTCATAGGACTGCAAATAGAATTGAAATTCCTAATGAACTTTCAGTAGAAACTATCCAATCCATGAAATGATCTTACCTCTCCAATGCTATTTGGTGTAGGCCACTCAACAATTGCTCTTACATTTTCAGGATCCATCTTCAATCCATCCACAAATATCACAAATCCTAGATATACAAATTCTTCCTTCATGAAACTACACTTCTTAATATTGATCAACAACTGCTCTTCTCTCAACCTCTACAAAACTTGTCTTATATGCAACAAATGTTCTTCTATACTCTTACTAAAAATTAAGATGTCATCCAAATAAACAATCACAAACTTACCCAATAATTTCTTCAATACTTCATTCATCAACCTCATGAAAGTACTTGGTGCATTTGTTAGTCCAAAATGCATCACCAACCACTCATACAATCCTTCATTTGTCTTGAATGTTGTTTTCCACTCGTGTCCTTCTCTAATTTTGATCTGATGATATCCACTCTTCAAGTCTATCTTTGTAAAGTATCTAGCTCCACTCAAACAATCCATAATGTCATCCATCTGGGGCAAAGGAAATCTATACTTCACCATGATTTTGTTTATGGCTCTAGAATCTGTACACATCCTCCATTCTCCATCCTTCTTAGGTGCTAACATAGCAGGTACTGCACATGGACTTAAGTTTTCTCTAATCAAACCCTTTCTCAACAATTCTTGCACTTGTCTATTCAACTCTTCATTCTTTGCAAGTGTCATCTGGTGTGCTACTTTATTAGGCAAACTAGCTCTAGGAATCAAATCCATACAATGACTAATACTCCTCACAGGTGGTAATCCATCAGGTACATTATCAGAAATGATCTCCTCATACTCTGTCAGCAACTCCTTTATCTCCTCCAGTTGTTCTTCTACATGCTTCAAGTCTTCAGCCTTCTTAAGAATCAAGGCATAACACATGCTCTCATGTCTCAATCCATTAAGAAATCTCCTTCCATCAACCAAACAAATTCTAGCATGCGTACAAACCTCAACTTTAGGAACATCTTCCAATGGCAACAAAGTTTGCTTCATCCCATTAGCAACAATGGTATATGTATTCTTCTTTCCATCATGAATAGCCTGTCTATCATACTGCCAAGGCCTTCCCAACAAAACATGGCATACATCCATAGGCATGATATTAGACAAAACTTCATCATGGTAATTTCCTATCTTCAATTTCACCAAGCATTGTTCACTTACCAGTATCTTATGCTCATCTTGAATCCAAGCTATTTGATAGGGCTTCAGGTGTTTCAATCTTTCCAACTTCAATTTGGTCACCATTTCTTCAGAAACTAGGTTCTCTGAGCTTCCACTATCAACAATTACTTTGCAACATTTACCGGCTACCTTGCATCTGGTTTGAAACAAATTATTTCTTTGCAACGGTTCCTACTCCGTCTCACTTTGACACAATACTCTTATATTCACCAACACTTCTCCATCTTCTGGTTTATTAGATGATCCAACATGATCTTCCTCAACAAAGGTTGTTCTTCTATTGTTCTTTTTCTTCCTAATTGTCTCTCCCTGATTACATTCAAATGCTCTATGTCCTTCTCCACCATATTTAAAACAAGTTCCCTTGAATACTCTTTTCTCTTGTCCTCTATCATCTTTTCTATAACCTTCATTTTGGTAACCACTATATCCTCCTCTTTGATAAGAATTTCCATCACCTCTACAGTACAAATCATCATTCTTATTGACTTCCTTATCTTTATTCTAATCTGCAAAAGTTCCTCTTCCTCCTCCAGTAAAAATTCTTCCCCTCTGAAATCTTCCACCTCTTCCTCTTTGTCTCTGCTCATGTCTTTTATTCAACTTCTCTTATGCCTTTAGGGCACATTGATATGCCTCTTCCACACTCTACAACTTGATCAAACTAATCTCATCCTATATAGACAGCCTCAAACCATTCACATACCTGGCTACTTGCTCGATCTCATTCTTTGAATGTCTAGATCTGATATTCAACTTGTAGAACTCCTCAGTATACTCTGTCACACTTGACTACTTTTGCTTCAAATTTTGCAACTTCCGGAACAAACTGATATGATAATCTGCAAGCATAAACTTTATTTTCAACTTATTCACCATCCGATCCCATGATTTTATCTTTTCTTTTCCTCTTCTTTATCTATCTGTCTACAAATGTTCCCACCAAAGGGATGCATGTCCTTTCAACTTTGTACAAGCAAATTTCACCTCCTTATCTTTAGTGGTACCCTCAAAATAAAAATACTTTTCCATCTCTGTTATCCAATCAAGCAATTCTTCTGAATCCAATGTACCATTATAATCCAGTGGATTGAAATGTGGCTTAGTATTTTCTCTAGTTAGGGCTCGTATGAACCTCTCTTCTCCCTGATCCAGGGCAAGATTTTCTTCTCTTCCTCTTTCTTCCTATACTTCTACCTCTTCATCACTCAAATCATCAACTGGTCGACCTCCCCTCTGGGTCATTTCAACAGCATCTAATCTGGAAACAATTCCTCTCAACATCTCCATTAAAGTTGGGTCTTCATTTCCATATGCTCCATTTCCTCTAACATTTCTTCTTCCTGCCATATTTACACAAGTCCTCTGCAGCTGCAGGTCGGATCCACAGTTTGCCACCCCACAAAAAATCTTCAACAAGACTCCGCGAATTCTAGAGACCTCTCACAGATCGAATCTCGCTCTGATACCAATCTAGTGTAGCCACGGTAGGAGGGTCCTCAAAGAGAACAATCCAAACTGTGCAACAAGAGTTACACAACAAAAGCAACACAAAATATGGAGGCAAATTCATATTAAAACATTCTCATTAACATAAATCTTAGTTACAATCGGCCGACAACATCCAGGCTTATAGATTCAGCTCACAGGCCTGATACAACATGTTCAGAAATACAACATTCCAATATGCTCCTATATGCGAGCAAAATATTACATATCAGATCTATCTTAATCTACTTAGTCAACTTTTGTTATTCTAATGATCTATTATAAGATTTATATCACATCCACAGGTCTAGAATCTTCCGTGTCGACCAAAAGATCATTACAATCTCCAATGAAAGAAAATGTAACATGCACATGAATAGGTCCGCCTCAAATTTGAATTACTTCTTGATGAATGCATAGAATGAAGTGTGGACCTATAATTAAGATCGGGGACACTCCACAGAACAATTAAAATTACACCATCAAGATACGCAAGTTACAAGAACAATCCACGAGTGATCAAACTAACTGTTAGGCTTGAAAATTAATTCAGTCTTGGTTCAAGAAACTGCCATAAAATCCGAAAGCGTTAACTTGTCAGAAAAAGATCCGGTCATGCTCAAATCTTGGAATAAGGAAAATGAACATGCCCACAATGAAAATGTAGATCCACAAGGTCTGGTGAGCAAATATGATGAATCCACCAACATGAACTGATCAAGAACAAAACAAGAACAAAAACTGAAAAAAAAAATATTTTTGGTTGATGCAAGATTTCCAAGAACCAAGGATACTCTTGCATCATTAGCATACATTCTTCACATACACACACAAATTCACATCACTGGAAATCCCATCACAAGGCTACACAAGGGTCCATAATGCATCCCAAATAAAAAGAATATCGGTGCATTGCGCACTACACCGTGGGTCTTATCCTTTCCACCAGTTTTCTGCACTATTAGACAAACACCACCAAGGGATAAGTCTAAGGTTGTTAGGCGAGGATGAAAAAAAGGGGAAAACATAATCTCCAGAGTCTAAGCAACTAGGACAACATAATGGGCTCATATGAAACCAGAGTGCCCAGTATTAGAAACTTGGGCTTTGATACCAGGTGTAACACCCTACCAAGGAATAAAAATTTGTACCCAACTATTTGCAACAATCTATTCCAGGAAAGATTTTAATGCACAATAGAAGATTCCCTTAAAGTTATGTGCAAAAATTGTTACAATTATTTCTTAAAATATTAATACTAAAATTTGATTATGATTTTAATAGTAATGTTGCTTTAATCTTAATTCTCTTTTCATCAGTAACACAAATAATAGTATCTAAAAGAGAAAATTTGTCAAGGGCGAACTAGCTTAAAACTTTAAATAAACTGAAAAACATATAACTTACATCTATATTGTTGATTCAATTTTGACTCTCAGGATTCAAGGGAAAGAATTATCCAAATAGGAATTACACTTTAGGCATAAAAAGTGGAGAGCACATGATATTTTTTTGAAGGTAGTAACATACTTCAAATGGAACAAACTGAGTATGGGTCAACCCTGATCTAACCAAGAGAAATTTGGCTGAGATATAAACATCGACACCTATGATAATTGAATGATAACAAGACTTTCAAGTTGATTTTAAGTCTAAGTACCCGGTATGCAACTTTGAGACTAAGCACATAAGAAAACAAGGTTGAGGCTACCATAACGACTTGACTAATTTCACAAACCTATTGCTACTAAAATGCAGAGTTCTAAAAATAATATTTAAAGCATTTTATATTTTAATATTGAGTACAGTACCCTGAATGTATATTATAGGGTAGATCCATGAATACCTAACAATATCACCACTTAGTCTTTTATTGCAATCTTCTCTTGCTTCACCTTCATTGCTTTTTCCCTCTCCTTCGTGCTCCTCCCCGCACTTGTTCCACTCCTCCTTCCTCTTGCCCTAGAACTAATGTAAAAAGCCCCCATAAATTGATGCAGAAGAGCTTGAAATAATTCCTCCCTAGTAACAGATTAAAATTCCTTGTGGCTAATATGGCAATCTCCCCTTTTTCCTACCCCATGCAACCATTACTTTCAAGTTAAAAAAGTAATGACTCTTCACCTCCCTCAAAAAATGAATATGTTTTACAAAAGAAGAAAGAATATGGTCGTATGGGAATTTCAACTATCCCCAACCAACTTCCATTAGCTATTTAAATTCATTTAATCAATAGTTAAAACAATGAAAAGTATCTTGTTAAAATTAGAATGTCGCTATTGATTTATCACAAAAGCGATAAGGAAATTACAATAATTTGCTCCCTTTGTAACTTGTGCTTTTTTAATTATCCTTGTTTTATTACAGAATAATTCTATATTTCATAAACATGCGTATATCTAAGAGATTTTTCCTGCTATAATTTATGTGTTTAATCTTTATAACCTTTTTATTTATTATATTACTATTATTATTTATGTATTTTATTTTAACATTACATTACAATCTATAATTATTTATTTATGTAAACATTTATATTTATTTCTCAAAGGCATTTAATGATTTATTTTTAATGCATAAACTAATCATACACATTTAATCTGACAATTCAAATCCAATAAACCAAATGCCAAAACAAATACCTGACCACCCACCAGGGTCAAAAGCAAAACTTCAAATGACACAGACTGACTACAGAAGTGATAGGGTATTGACTCGAATACTCATCCTCTCCGAGGATGATGGCTAGGGTAGGGGACTAGGTGCTATCTCCAATCAACTTTACCATTGGGTTTAAGGCACACTCAGACCTACCAATTCAGGTCGAGTCGATGTTTAGTACTTGCATCCTGCAACACACAACATGGTTGGGCATATACCTATACATATAATCAGGAACACTGTGAAAGGGAATCACAACGTCGTAGAGTACTCACAAGTGAGTGATTCGACACTATCCCCTTCAACCACAAACAACAGTAAGAACAACACTAAGTAGTCGAACCAACTCATAAACAATCAGCTACATAACAATCAAAATGATAATCACATAATGGTCATGGTAAAATAATCACATATTGATCATAAGAATGTATCTATATACAGTATCATAAAACTGGTCAACTACTTACATCATTAGAACATACCTTTAAATATCCCCATTATTTTACTTTCATCTCCCTGTTCTAAATTTGACTACTTGCACATCCATGGTGAGAATGGAGGGGCACTACATAGCATCCCACCTCTTCTTCTACGATTAAATAATAATTTTTATTATTTAATTATTCATCTCACCATTCCCTAACTTAAATTATGGTTTTATTATTTAATTTACCCTTTTGCTAGCTAAGCCCTCAATCTCAACCACTTTCTATGATTTTTCCTTCGCATCCTTATCTCTTTTCTTCTCAATTAACTTCATCCATTGATCATGATACCTCATCATTCAATCCTCACCCTTCATTTGAATTGGGATTTCTATAAAAGCAAGCCATCACCCTCATTTCAACCCTAACCACAATCTTCAATATTTTGCTTCTCATATCATTCATCTTGAAGAACCACAATCTTCAATATTTTGCTATCTTGAGACCGAGCTATCAATCATCAATATCAAGCTTAGTGAGTACATTGCATACTACAAATTTGAGAACAAACAAAGAGAAATGGAGAAAAGCAATGGAGATGATTCAACTACGGCTTAGGAATTGAGATTTATTGTTTTATTATTTGTATTTATGTTGTCATTTGTGCTTCATTGTTGGATTAGGGTCTTCTTAGCTTGAATTAGATAGTTTTGTGGTTGATATTATTGATTCATGCTTATTTCCTCAAATTTTACCTTATCTGCAAGTATTACCTATTGGCTACCATCCATCATCTATTGTGACAACCAAAGTATTATTACAGTATTTAGAAATCTAGTTCAACATTAATGAACAAAAAATATGTTGAGATCCATATGTAGTACATTAGAGATATTATAGAAGAGCACAACACTGATCTTAAGTAATATCCTACATTAGAGAAAATTATGTATATTTTTACCAAACCCTTTCTATAAAGTGCATATGTTCCTCTTTGAGCTATTCTAGGGGTGTGGGACTCTATCACTTATGGGGGGTTATCTAGTCCTTCCACTTCCCTCCTTGTGATAAAGTTTGTTCCTATGAGTTTTCTCTTTCCCTTCTTTTTTTGGGGGCACACTCTCTATTCTTTATAATTTTGAATTGTATTAATAAGATTATACATGTCGGCCTCCAATAAGGATCTCCTAACTGGGCTTCTATAGCCATAATTCAGAGATTGGACATCTAACCTGAATAGCTATTCGACCATCGTGGAGGTGCATTTAACTTGTCAACCCAGGGACGTAGACTTGAAATGGGTCAGCACTGTATGTGCACAATTCCTAAGTAGCCATCTCTAATCTATGGCTAAGAAACACACAATATTGAAAGTAAATTGTAGGAAGGAAATAAAAAAAGAAGCTAAGCATTAACCAACGACTATGCTAAACTGAGATGCATAACAAGAATAAAGATATGGGTGAACAGACAGGAAATTACTTTGTCTACTTTGGCTGCAGGAACAAACACATAATGGACTTCTAGTGGTTGCAAGAACAATCAATACGAGCTTTCAAACTAAGTACAAAAATTAACACTAAGCTAATTACTCTAAGAAAAGGATTACTCACCAAGTGATCCCCCTTGGATGAGTATCCACTGAAACTAATACAAGCTCAAATACTCAAATTCATACTATCATCTCATTCATTGAAAATTATGTAAAACAGAGTAACCAGCATGACTGTATAGAAAAATAGAGAATGCTCAATACATCAATATCATCTTTTAATAATCAATAACTAAGTGCTGAACTCCCCAGAAGGAGATTCAAATCCATATTTATTCAACTAGCTAAACATGGCGGTTAACTCTCACTAACTAGGAGGACGCCATTTAGGGAAAGCAGGAAAAGAGTGGCAGAGCAGTTATGCCTGCAGGGAATCCAGTCAGACATGCATGCCCAAATGTGGACTCAATGCTGTAGTAACGCCCATGATTGCTCAATGCCATAAATGCAAGGCGGTTACAATCATATGTCGTGGGGAATCTGTTGCCGTCACTCTTCAATTGTCTCCTTTGAATGATTCCCCTGCATGATCATCTATCAGTTTCCTTCCCAACTTAGCATCCACCAATTGTGCCTTGCATGGCAATGTCAGTATGCATAATAATTGCACATCTAAAATCACCTTAGAGAACATTCATCAATCACATGCAAAATTAATATAGATAATCTGCATAATATGTTAATGTCATTGAAACTTCACAAGGATAGGATAAACCCATTGTCAATGGTTTGAGGGAAACATTATACAAAATATTAACATTCGATGACTAAAGTTCATGATAATGCCAGCAAATGAACTATAAATTCTACCCAAGTTTTAACCAAAAACTAGGCTCATCAGTATACAGGTACCTAACATGGATTGTCTTACAAGGATTTATTTTTCATTCCTAAGTAGCATTTAAAGGGGTGTTGGTCTAATTATTTATTTATTGCACCTTATATTAAGTTTACTTAGGTAATTAGGTAATTAATATTTACATGTATGTAAGTTAGGGAATAGTTAAGCATATGCGTCATCTCTTTGATTGATGAAAGTACATACCACCTCTACCTTATTCAACTCCTTGACTAGCATTAGTTAGGTGTCACCTCTTCTTCACCAAGTTGAGTCTACTTGACACCACAACTCTTGCATGTAGAGTTGATCCTTTGAATCACCAAGGCTTTTTAGGACACTTTTCATTTTGTCTCATGCATCTTAAAGCCTATATAGGTAGTCATTTCCTTCATTTTATCATCTAAAAATATAGATATTAGAATTCTATCATTTTGTCTTTTGAATGTTATTGAATTTATGCTATCATTATTTTATTTTAATTTTGAGGTAGATTTAACTTTTTCAATGATTCTTCATTATTCAATCTAACAAAGTTAATAATGACACGTCTACATCTTGATTTGAGGTAATCATGTGCCACCACTACCTCAACAACCTTGATCGGTAATAATTAGGTTCCACCTTTGTCAAATCAAGGCAATCTTTGTATTAATTAAGTTATCTCATCTCCTAATTGGGAGTGATTGAGAATTAACTCATGACCTCTTAAATATGTCACATCCTTGAGTCATGCATTCAACAGATCTATATATTTGTATTTCATCCATATATTTGGTGGTTAATTTGAATATTTTCTACATCCTTTATATTGGAATAGATGCCTTATTTATAATTTACAATCTATTATCTAGGTGCTTACAAGTAGTATAACTTATCTCTTGTCTTCTAGATACGAGCTCTTATATTTGCATTTAATCAATTATTATATCTTTTATGTTTGAATATTTAATTCACATCCATGTTTATGAGTGCTACATACTTTGAGATACATGATCATTTAAGGATTCACACCCATCTCAAAGTGGGGGGAAAATTAAATGGAAAACTTTACACACCCATAGTATTTTCCATTTAGTTTTTGTGCCCATTTGGGGAGAATGCCTTAACACACACACACACACACACACACACACACACACACACACACACACACACACACACACACACATATATATATCAACATATGGTATACAATATTATGCAAACTTAGGTCATTTCCCCTAACCTTTACTTTCCTTATACATGTGTATTCCCTATACATTACCCACACTCTATTCATACATGCACACACTATGGTATATTCACCCTAATTATGCAATAATTATATTTTTCATGTACCTATCCCTACACATTTTGTTATTCACTAGATTTAACCATTTTATATTCAAGGTCATTTTTGTAAGAGTTGAAAATTAACTCACACCCTATAATCACTTGCAAAACAAAAGATAACCTTCCACAAGAGAGTATAGCAAGATAATAGATTGCTTGATATGATATGATTACAAATGTACAAGAGCCTTGTTTATATAGAAAAGGTGAGGAATATGATTAGACAAGATCATGAAATGTTTCTTAATCCTATAACATGAGACAACTAACATAACAAATATTAAATGACCTAGGACACAAGAAGTAAATGAGAGAAGATCTCATTAACAACTAAGACTTCTAGAAAGATTCTTAGGACCTCAGTAAACTTAACATGTGAATATGACCTATGGGGTGAACTAGTTAGGTAGAACACCTTATTTACACCAACATTTTTTATAAGCATAAGGTCGACATCATGGGCTCAAATTTTATGTCTCAAAATTTAAAATTAAAATTAAAATTTTAGCCGACTCTTGCCATTCCTTTCCCACCCTAACTTAATGCAATTTTGTGTAATTTATTGCTCTGTCCTTGCATTGAAAGACATTCATTTATCATGCAAGTATTTTTTTTAATATCACTTGCATTACAAGGAAGAAAACTTCAATTGAATACACTAAAAATAAATCTAGATTTGCACATTCATTCTAGAGTATTTGTATGACCAAGATTTGATGTATTTCATCATTCACCCAAGTTTTATGGGGGTTAACCTAGGAGAACATGTCCCCTTGAAAAATATTAACAATCATCCAAAGATATTTTTAAATCCTGCAAGTTTTAAGATAGTAGACCAACTATCTAAATCTTAAGATGAGATATATATTTCATATTCCATCTTCGATCATAAGACATCTAAAATTTAGTACATTAACAAAAGTATCTTCTCTATCAAATATAGAACCAAATATCTATTTTTTGTCTCATTTACTTTTCATCTTTTAACATTTAATATTCCAATTTTCAAATTAAATATATCAATTAAAAAGTATGCATATAATAATTAAACTAATTTTAAAATTAAAAAAACTCAAAAAAATAATTTTCAAATAAAATAAAGTAAACAAGATATATTAAAACAATCTTAAAAATAGGGGTGGTGGGCCTAGCTTGATTGGCTAAAGCATTATGTTGTAGGCAAGAGGTCATAAGGTCTAGTCTCCCCATCGTCCCCATGGCGCACTACAGTTTATAACTCTAATCTTAATTTGACTAGCACTTGCAAGGATTAGTAGCTAGATTAAACAATTAATCTTAATTTGACTAGATTAATATCGAAATAAATAAGCTAGTAACAAATGCTAAATAATGGAATGAAATAAACTTAGACAAATTTAGATTTTAATAAGCTAGTAGCTAGATTAAACAATTAATAATAATTTATATAATATAAGCTAGTAACAAATGCTAAATAATGGAATGAAATAAACTTAGACAAATTTAGATTTTAATAAGCTAGTAGCTAGATTAAACAATTAATAATAATTTATATAATATACACTAAATATATCATTTTGAGGCTTTATTTTTCAGTTTTAGAAATTTAGAAATACCATTATGTTAACATATATTATATAGATTAATATCGAAATAAATAAGCTAGTAACAAATGCTAAATAATGGAATGAAATAAACTTAGGTAAATTTAGATTTTTTCCTTAAGGAAATTAAGTATTATGGATTATGAAATATTTGCATACAGATTTAAAACATAAAGCAATGCAAATGAAAAAAGAATGTTGTCATTAAATTGAAAAAAAATATTGCAAATGGAAATAGAATGTTTCCATCCAATTGTTAAATCAATATTTATCTAACTTTTATGTGATAAGTGAGATTTTGGAGGCTTTTACCTGATATTTTGGAAATTGGAGGCTTTTATGGTTAAATGACAACTAGTTTACCATGAAATGATAGCTAACTTGTTTTCCAACAACTCAACAATAGTTTGTAGGCATGAGACTCTTTTCAGGCTCAAATCTATGTAATGTATTGACTAATTAAAAATCTATATAATTATATTTGTAACTTAGTCTATGCTAATTATAATAATAATTTAATCTTGAGCCAAAATTTTTAATTATTATTACTCTAAGATTATATTATTATCATTTTATTCACTAATGTAAATTAGAAATATTATAACATTAAAACATTGAAATACATGAAACACCATATTATAAATAAAATAAATGAAAAAGTTATATAAAATAGATTTTAAAATATATATATATAAATACATCAAAATTTTACAATATATATTCATATAAAATAATTTAAAAAATACAATAATTATCATATTTTGAGAAATTAAAACATTGAAAAATTACATAAAATTAATGTATCTATATATAATCATTTTTATAAATTGGCCCAAGTTTTTCGCAATCATATTTATATAAATATTTTTAAAAGAAAAAGTTATAGCTGTTGGTAATTAGGGGGTTAATTTTAAGAATAGAAGTTATAGCTGTTGGCAATCACAAAGAAAAAAGTGTTGAATTGATTGCAAGAAAGTTATAGCTGTTGGTAATTAGGGGGTTAATTTTCGATTCAGAGAAGAACAAGGATGGCAGTGGCATCTGCTGGGCAGCTCAATCTGAAGGAAGCCCCTGCGTGGGGTTCTCGCAGCATCAATTGCTTCGAAAAGCTCGAACAGATTGGAGAAGGCACATACGGGTAACTTAAAATTTACTCTCCCTTCACACCCAATTGAATGGAATTCTGTATTTGTTCATTTCATTATTCGAACCCTGCAATTAGATTTTTATTTTTTTCTCCCTTTCATGACTGGAGCCCTAGTTTTATCACAGAATTCATTTTGCAGTTTGTTAATAATTAGGGGATTCAAGTGTTAATGTGCCCTTCAGACCCAAGTAGTTTTTTGTTTGGTTTCCTGCGTTTCGTCAACGAAACCCTGTAGTTAGGGTTTTTGTCTTCCATGAATAAAGCCCTAGTTCTGTCTCAGAATTCGTTTTGTAGGTTTATAGTACTTAGGAAAATAAATTGTAACCATTTCCCCTCATACCCAAGTAATTAGAATTGTTTTTTTAATGTATTTTGTCAGCGGAACCCTGCAATTAGGGGTTTTATCTATCATAAATGTTATTCTTGTTCTGTCGCAGAATTAATTTTACAGCTTTTGTAAAGTTTTTTTTAATAATTCAAATGAGGGTAGGATGCTCTCCCTTACTATTACTATCGTAAACGATTAGAAAAGGATTCCTATCATGATTGAGGGCGGAGAATCAAGATAAAACATCCAGCACATTACTATGTCAACTGAAATTACATATGTTACCAGTGTTCCACGGGGACGCGTCCCCCCAAAAAAACCCGCGTTTCCTAGAGGGGGATGTCTCCGAGACTTGGGGACTTGGGGGGGACGTCCCCCTACCAGCCCACCACCAGCGACACCATCCCACCACCAGTGTCACTGTCTCCAAGACGCCACTAGGACTTAGAGGATGCTGGCGTGTCCTCAAGACATCTAGGGGACTCCTAGTTGTCTCCAAGATCTATAATTCTTATACTTATACATCTTTTTATAACTATTTTTTCAAGTACTATATGTATTTCAGCACCCTGCCGCCCCTCCACCACCGTCCCCCTGCTGTCCCTCCGCCGCCCCCAAACTTAGGCCCCCCGTCCCTGTCCCCGAAACCCCATGGAACACTGTATGTTACATATGATTGTGGCAGTAAGGCGAAAATGCCACAGTATACTGTATGAGCTAATAAATTCCTACATACATCACTTTTACTGCAAACTGCATGACATGTTTAAGAGGAAGAGCTAGGATCAGGGTTTATGAAATCAGACCAATAAGAGCCATCTGCATGAAATAAACTTGATTGCCATCAATGCTCTGGCCATGTTAAAGCATTTCTACAGCAGGGAAGAATTTTTGGGCCCTATCAATTCCACAACATTACTGGTTGGGCTATAGCAACCTGTGTTGCCTTTGAGAAAGTCCTAAATCACTGAGAGCTCTTTGATCAAAGATACTGGCCATTCATCCAAGTTGTGAACATGCCAATAGAAGCCAATCCTCTAAAGTCTAAACTCCAACCCTGTTCATGGGGAAGAGGCAAGATTGACAGGGATTGCCTTGTCAACTGCTTCCACCAAACCAACACTGAGTCTATCCCAAATATAATACTTTCCCAGTGCCATTGTCTTCTATTTGCCCTTTGATATGATTTATACATTTATGATACTTGGTGCTATACACCATGCCTTCCTCCATGACACATTAGGGAGCAAGAGGTGATTAGTAGGACATGGGGTATAAACACGAGATTTTCATCATTTTCTGAAAGTTCTTGCATACCTGGCCAGCAATCCAATACAATGCTAATGATTAGCTTGGTAGCATTGCCTATGGCCCGATTCAAAAGAAAATCAGCAATTTTGTTTCTTTAAAAATAAACGTGAGTTACCATGGAGGAAGATAACTGTCCATTATTTCTCAAACTTTGGTTAGGATGTTAATTATTGACCAATTTGAGGAATGTTAATCCTTACACATAGAATAATGACCATGGAGTTGCCCTCTAGCTGGACTTTGTCAATGTTGCAGGATTGTAGAGGCCTAGTAGAAGAGCTTATGCTTCTGCCTTGTTGTTTGTCTTTGGGCTCAATTTCTTGAAGTTGCTTTTACCAATTTACCTTGGGAATCTCTTACAATGGAACCCACACCCAAAGGGCTAGGGTTGCCTCTCAAGGCACCATGGAAATTAAGTTTCCATACTCCCTTAGGAGGAAGGCTCCAACAAATCAGTTATCTATTCATTGCTTGTCGATTAAACCCTGAAATCCCTTTGAATGGGAGGAGAGAGGTTTCTCCAACTCTTCATCATATCTTTGTTACAAGTAGTAAGCAAACATTTTTTGGCTACCTTCTTTGAAGCTAGACTCATGAGCACTTCTATGATGGCTACTTCTAGTGTTGACAAGAAAGTGTCCCAATCAGGCGCTTTATCTTGGAAAATTTTCTTGTTGCTTTCTTTCCAAACATGCCAAATTAAAAGAGAGGGATTGGTCATAGAGGCTTGAGGATAAAGCTTTGGGTTTAGAGATCAACAAATCCTTGAAAAGCTGCAATAAGTTTTTAGGTAGATTGATGGGTCGCAAAAAATGTTCACTTAGCCAAGCCCAAAATCTTCGAGAGAAGGGGCAAGTGATAAAAAGGTGCTCATTAGATCCGTCAACCTTCTTACAAAGAGCACATTTAAAGGCACCATTGAATCTCATCTTCTAAAGTCTATCCCATACAAGAACCTTTTTCTTTATAACCGCCCATGCAAATGCTCTAGCTTTTGAGAGGCAATCTTTGTGCTAGTATTTTTCTAACCAAGCAGGATCTTCCAAAGCTCCATGAGGGGTGCATAGCCTAGCCTAATCAAGTAGGCTCCACTTGAGGATTACAACCACCTTGATTCATCTTCTTTATTAGTAAGATTCACCTTTCATGTTGAGAGAACAATGATAAGGGTGTCAATTTGTTCCTTGTGGGTAGACATTTTGGAAAAATTTAGCCAGCTGTGTTGATTTGTACCTTTGACATGAAAAGTATCTATGTAATTAGAATTTGGGTTTTTTGCATGTGATCAATGAAAAGTAACTTACCTTTGTACTTTTTGATCCTTTCTTCAACTTCCTCACAAAATGATCTTCTTCGTTTCATTCATAATTGGAACTATCACTTGGCTCAAGCTCTTTATTTTTCATTTTCTTTGATGCTTTGAAGGTTGCCTCCTTTTTAGATGATTTCTCTTCAGTGCTCATTTCTTAGGCAGTAAGGATCCCATGCAACTCATCCATTGTTAGTTTCTTTAAATCCCTCATTTCTTCAATTGCGGAAACCTTGGCATCAAATCTTAGAGGTAGAGATCTTAATATTTTCTGCACAACTACGGCTTCTTCAACAGTTTCATCAAACCTTTATTGTGTTCATGATCTCATCAACATGAAGTAAATATGAAGCTATGTTCTCTTCTTCTTTCATCTTAAGACTTTCAAATTGACCCCTATGGGTTTGAAGCTTGCTTTCTTTACTTTATCATCTCCTTCATAAATATTCTTCAGCTTATCCCAAATCTCCTTGGCTGAAACACAATGCATTAATTTCACAAAACCCTATTCGGATAAGCCACAAAAAATAGCATCATAGCTTTTGCATTATTTTTACTTGTTTTCTTTCCCACTGAATCCATTGGAGGAGATGCAGCAGCTTTATAACCACTTACTATAGATTGCCATATATTGAACCCTAGAGCCATTAAATAGGTTCTCATCCTTATGCTCCAAAAAGCATAGTTTGTTCCATCGAATAGAGTTGCCTTGTTTGAGGAGAATCCAAATCCTTCTTAACCGGCGATTGTGTGCTCTTTAAGATCTACCTTCAAGCGGTTAGGCTATTTTTGATAGAACCAACTTTGATACCAATTGAAGAACACACACTTATACTAAGAGAGGGGGGGGTGGGCGTGAATTAGTATAAGACAAAAATTTTACTTACCACAAAAGCAATGATATCCAAAATACTCAAGATCCACACAAACAGGAAGAACACAAGATTTATGTGGAAACCCTTGCGGGAGAAAACCATGGCAAAATATTGCTTGATATTAAAATCTCTTATAATCTTTGTAAGCAATGATATCCAAAATACTCAAGATCCACACAAACAGGAAGAACACAAGATTTACGTGGAAACCCTTGCGGGAGAAAACCATGGCAAAATATTGCTTGATATTAAAATCTCTTATAATCTTTGTAAGCACCAAACTACAGGAGACATCAATCCTCTCTTATGCAATTTGTGAGCACCAATCCATTGGAGACACCAGTCCTCTCTTATACAATTTGTAGGCACTAACCCACTAGAGACACCAATCCTTGTAACTAAGCACCAACTCAATAAGAGACACCAATCTCTTGTCAAGGCACCAACCTTCTTTGCAACAGGTTCAATATATTCTTGTGAATGTCCTCTTCAATGGATGATGAATAATGACACTCAAATCAACAAGTTCTACTCTTCAAGTCTGCCTATACTCATCTTTAAAGATCTGCCATAAAACTCTCTTCTATTTCTGCATCTCTGCATGAACTCTTCACACAAAACTGCTATAAACCCTTCTTTCAAATCTGCATTTATATCTCTTACTATGATTTTCTTCTTATCTTTTCATATGCAGATCTATAGGTGTAGATATGATATTCTCTTTTGTTCCACCACATGTCTTTTCATCACTTCTCAAATGCCTTTTATATCTTCAATGATTCCATGAATGGAGACATCTTTTGCAAAGGGAGACAACTCTTTCTAAACCACACGCCTCTTCATACACATACCTTTTGATTTTATTTGTCTTTGTATGGGTGCTGCCATAAGAAGTCTGCCCACTAACAAACATTGTTTATTTAATTTTTAATCTCCAATTTGGTGCTCATCAAAGAAGTCAGCTTCATAAACCATCATTTATTTTAAATATTAAAACTCAACACTTCTCAAGGTAAGTCCTCTCCTTTAAACAAGTTTAAAATTTAAATCTTTAATTTAAACTTCATTTTGGCGCTTAATGTATATATGATAATCGCTGCCCCTCTTACTTATAATCACTGCTTGTCATACCATTAAATACATTCATTTTATGTTTTTGTCTTGGGTGCCAAACACGGGGGTCAACCCTAATGATAATATAAAGTTGGCCAACATAATAGAATCTGATATATATATTGTTTATCTTCAAAGTATTTGTTGTTTCAAGGACTTAAGCGATTTACGCCTTGCATAACTTCTTTGACATCAATGACAATCAATTCCAACAATTTCATCCATTCACTTTTGACATCAATGACAATATTCTAACAATCCTGATGACTTTTTCTTCGTACATTGAGTTTAGAGCAAGGTAAGTGTTGATTTTCTGGATCCAAGCATGGGCTGAACACTTTTGTGTCCCATCAAACATCAATATAGGAACCTTGCCCGAATGTTGTTGCAATTCCATGGTGCCTAATTATAAACCAGTTTCTTCTTGGTTTGAGGACCATTTTAGGGTTTGATGTTGTAGAATGCAGAAAATGATAGATCATCTCGAATTTCTTGCTCCAGGGGTTTGTATTTAGCACATAGAATTGAAATGTCTTTGATCAACTCAATGCCTCTTTTTCCGGTTGATCTTCTCTTCTTTGCAGGAATTTCTGTTGTAAGGGATTACACTTATTCTGATATGTGATTCTGGAGTTTTGAGAGCTTTTTGACCTTGCACAAATTGCACCAACATTGCCATTGTGTCTTGGAGTGCTTGGGCCATTTCTCTCTACCTTGCATTCAAATTGATCATTGCATCAAACATGGCTTGAGCCTTTTCTTCCTTTGTCAAATCACACCTCCTTCCATTTGCCATATTGTTTCCCCCAAATCATGTAAATCCTTGATCCACAAGTTGGCAAGATCAAGGCTCTATTACTATTGTAATATCCCCATTAAGGATATTGTATATTTCTAACTGATTTAACTTCGTAGAATAGCAAAGTTCAAATTTTATTTCAAATCAGATCTACTGCAACAAATATTATACTTAACAACATATGCAGAAATGAATGATAAATCCTTGCAAAATGGACGACAGAGCAATTCACAAATAACTATTAAAAATGAATGATAAATCCTTGCAAAATGGACGACAGAGCAATTCACAAATAACTATTAATCCTTTTATTACAGTGATAATTACAGTTACAGATGATTTAGTTTGCCAAAACTTTCAAGAACAATTGCAGCAATGTTATTATTAGATATATAGCATATCTATAGCAATAGAATTACAATTCCTAGGCATTAAGAGAGCTGCCTAAATCTTAGACAAATAGGCTCTGTAGGAGGCGGAGCTACCCAAATAGCAAATCAGTGAAGCAAATAAAATCCCTACATGAGATTGTTGTGACTGGTTTAGGGGTTTCCGTTCTCCAATTTTCAATGATAGACAAATAGGATGCCCAATCTAATCAAGTGAAATAAATGGATAAACATGCATGTCTTCTCTTGAACCCTGTCTTGATTAAATATGCAAATTTCAAATTCTTTTCCTTTCCCTCTAAAATACACCTGCACACAATCCTTGGCCATTACCATTATTACAATGATTAGGTTATTATATAACACCCGTAGCCCCATAATCAGGAAGCCCAATGAAAACATTTACAATTCCCTAAGTTACTTTCCCTAAGCCTGTAGGAAATGAAAAATGGGCTTATGGGACAATCCAGAATCTTTCAGAAAAAGGGGACATGATAGTGATAGGTTTGTAGGTGATGTGGGAGGATGCCTTTTAGGAGCAGATAGGAGGCACAGCATTCAAGTTGGAGGAGTGCTAGAGATTGGCGAGTAGCACAGGGGGAGCAGTAAGGAGGATGCCTTGCAAGAGGAGATAGGAGGAGCACTCTTCAACCTAGACGAGCACTAGAATAGGACAAGCTGGTTGAGCATAAGGAGGATGGAGGAGATAGGAGGCATGTTGTTCAGGCTAGAGGAGTGTTGGAGGATTGCAAGCAACATAGGTGGAGGCGGAGCAATAAGGAGGCTAAGGCATTGCAGGAGGAGATCAGCGAAGTGGTGTTCAAGCCAAAGATACGTTAGTAGTGATTGTAAATCTAGTGTTTATTTTGTTGTCTATGTGGGGCCCCATAAATAGATCCCCAATAATATACGAAAAGAAAATAATGTTTTGGTCTCTTTTATGTGTGAAATGAGGATAGAAATGAGTTACTGTACGAAAAAGGAGAGAAAAGGCATGCACTTTAGGTGAAAGTAGGTTTGTAAATCATTTTTTGTTATATATATTTTTGGCTGTTTTAGCATTAGTGACCTTTAGGGTCTGCCTAGGTTCAGCTTAGGTTCAACCCACAAGTGTACCTAACATGCCCTAGGCCAAACCTTGGGGGAACTGTAGGCTGTCCTAGCTCAAAACCTAAATCCAAACCTGAACCTGAACTCAAACCAAATTTTCTCCATACAATGACCTTTTCAATAGAACCTAATAACTTAGTTTGATATGTATTTCATCATTGAGTCCCCCAAGGTATGATTTTTATGCCTTTCTTGAGTGAAGCCCTAGTTTTCTCTCCAATTTTGTTTCTCAGCTTGATGATAGTGAGAATTTAGGATAATAAAATTTTTAACGTTCCGTTAAAATCTAACCAATTACAATTTGAATTTTTTTTTTTGTTTCATGAACTAAATTGTGCAATTAGGGTTTGACCTTTCATAATCAAGTTTTAATTATGTCATACAATTCATCTCAAATTCTGCAATAGCTGCAAGAATAAAATGTTGGTATGATTTTGACTTATGATGGATGACCAAAAATTACTTAATTTGAAGGTTTTTAATCCTTTGTTACCAAGTCGCTCAGAAAAATCCTTAGATCTGAATCTTGTTCATTCCTAGTTTGGGTGGGGCAAGGGCTTTTTCAAAATTTTATTTTTTATTTCTTTTGCTTTTCCTTCTTACTGTAATTTTTGTTTTGGTCATCATGTTTCACATAACGAATAAAAATTAAGGGGTTCCTCTATTCTAAGTCATGGGATAGGAGCATCAAAATCTAGCGCCCCTCTGATTTCAGATGTGTTGGATCAATGCACTTGCAATTTCTGGTGATGGGTTCATAAGATGCATCAAAGGAGTGCAAGACACAGTTTTCCATTTTCAAGAAATGGCTACAGATTTCTGAAAATTTCCTCGAGAGTGGAAATGCTTGCTCACCTACCATCAGTTGGTCTAGAATATCTTCATTATAAACAATGAAGCCAAGCATTTGAAATGTTTGCAACCGCTTTATCATTGTTTGGTAGAGGAGAGCCCACGACTGTGGCAGGTGTTCTCAGAGGCCTGCTTCATTTCTCTATTAGAAAGCAATTTCTACTGGCTTGACATTATTGAAAAAACCCCATGTTTTAACTTCTACTTTTTAGCCTTTTTAAGTGTCCACAAAAAGGGAGTCATAGCTTTTAATATTGAAGTCCATACAATCTTATAAAATTTATATGATTCTTTTGTTTATCAAATGAATGGTATATATTTTTTTATTATTTTTTATATGTTTTTTTTTTTGTGTGGACATACCCGAAGTGTACTTTTGTAGAATTCAAACTGGTAACTTAGTTTTAATCATGTTTTGGAAACTTTTGATTAATCAATTATGAAATCCCTTGTTCTTTGTAAGAATTCATTTCTTAATCTCTATACTAGCCGATAGAATCATGCTGGCATGATTTTTAGTAAGAATCTAGCTAGTTTTATTAGCAATTTTGTGCACAACCTACTTGAGTTGGTTTTCTAGCCCTATTTCCTTTGTGAGAGAGTTGGGTATTTTGGGGCAGCCATTGTGCTCTGGTTGATGATCATCTTCTGGTAAATTATCATGATTGAAACCCTTTTTCCCTGTTGGAACTCATTTTTTAAGCTTTTGTCATATTTAGTCATTGCACTGTGATATGAGTTATAATGGTGGATAATAATTTACTTAGTTTGAGTCATTTTAGTCATATCTTGGCAAGCTTTCATTAGTAAAATCCATATTCTACTGTAGAATCCATTTCTTAACTTCTAGAATGATTAGTAGAATTGTATAGACATCATTTTGATTCATAATGGGTGGACGCAAAAAAAACAGAAAACATGTTCAGAAAAGCTTAATGAATTCTACTTTCATTCTATCTAGCAATTCTTCAATGGCATTTCTTATACTTGGAAGAGTTATCTTTGCATGGTTATAAATGCTGGTGAGTGAAATAAAAAATCTGACTTTGATGTAGTTTAGACACATTTAGGTATTTGATTTGTTTTATAAATGAAAGCCTCATTCTTCTCTGGACTTCATTTTCCAGCTTTTTTAACAGCTAGGAGAATCTTTTATTTCGAGCAGTGATGGGTGCAATGAATAAATTAAATAATGAGACTTTTGGATGATGTCCAGGCAAGTGTACATGGCAAGGGAGATTCAGACAGGGGAAGTTGTTGCTCTGAAGAAAATTCGCATGGATAATGAAAGAGAAGGGGTATGTAAGCTACAATTTTATTTTCTCTTCTTATTAATTAAGAATTATAATTAAATAGCTTCATCATTTTTTGTTTATTATTTATGTGCAGTAAATTAATAAAACTAAATTCTCAAAATCTACTGGGGAGTGTGTTGACAAGTAGGATACTATTTAACTTAGAAATCCCATCTGCTGTATATGTATTCTAGCAAAATTCACTTATGGCTTATATTCACCCTTCTCTTTTTAACTTGCATTAACACGGTCATATTATGTAATACCTGCCCAATGGAGCTTGAATCCTTATTACCATCGTGTCAATAGCTCTCAGCATGATGAACGTAGGTCTAGTTTTAGGCATGGACTAGATTATGAACTCAGTTTGTCTTTATGCGATTATGTTTATTGTGTTGGATTTACTTAGGTTTTATACTCAGGATCTATTTACCATGCCCTTGACTGCACTGTGAACATATGTGTTCATCAAAACTTAAAAGTGTCTTGAATTTAGTTATATTTATGCCTTTTGTCTTTTGGGCTGTTGTATGGATTATATTGTGAATCCAGGCCATTACAAAAGCGGTCACCTTTTAGGTTGTTGAACCTATTTAGTTTTGCCCTTGGGTTTTTGGGTCATATGATGAGGCCAGTATTTTTCTTAGTGTTTGATCTGTTACTTTAATTAGATCTGTTCCATTTCTTCTGATTAGTTTTTTGGATAATTGTATCCTCTTCATTGAATTTTATATTGTTAATATTCCTTTTCTATTTTGATAAGAGCTACTTCTAATGTTAAATATATTATAGATATTTGTAACTGCAATTTTCAAAATTAAGATTCGTATGGTTGTGTTTTTGGATGGTTGTATTCTCTATGATGGATTTTGTGTTCTTTTCTCAGATTTGGTAATGCCCATTTGTAATATTGATACAGTTCCCCATTACTGCAATTCGAGAGATAAAGATTTTGAAGAAGCTGAAACATGATAATGTCATAAAGTTGAAGGAGATAGTGACTTCTCCAGGTTTTAATCTTTGTTTTGTTCTTGTAACTTCTTAGGTGGTGAATATGTTGGTTTCCTTAGATTGGGAAAACTTTCCCTCTTTTTGTTTCAAAAGGTTGATGTCTGATAAATGATATCCTCTCTTTGGATTCAGGCCCAGAAAATGATGACCAAGGAATATCGGGTACATAATATTAGTTCTATACTTTTTCCTCAATATTGGGTTGAGCTATGCTTTATAAAATTCTTAAACATTAACATGGCATCCTTATATATGCTGCAGATGGCAATAAGTACAATGGTAGCATCTATATGGTTTTTGAATACATGGATCATGACCTGACTGGTTTATCAGATCGACCAGGAATGCGTTTTAGTATTCCTCAGATTAAGGTAAAGAACATGGAAACATACTGTTCCATAATATATTCATCTGTTGCTTTCAATTCTAAAATTTATCTCATTTGAGAAATTTAAATTTATTAATATTATTCTTGGAACTAATTAATCTACTTGTGCTTTAGTGTTATATGCGGCAGTTATTAACAGGGTTGCATTACTGTCATATCAACCAAGTCCTACATCGGGACATCAAAGGTGACTTGTTATCAACTTTCAATTATGTTTTTCCTCTGATCTCACGTCCTTCATCACCTGATACTTTATGGCAAGCGAGTCTTTGGACATGACATTTTCTGCCTCATGGTACATAACAGGATCAAATTTGCTAATAGACAATAATGGAATTCTAAAGCTTGCGGATTTTGGTCTGGCAAGGTCTTTTGGCACTGATCAAAACCAAAGCTTGACCAATAGAGTCATCACACTGTGGTATAGGTAAGATATCAAATTACTTTGGTGTTTGTAATCATATTTCTGTATACATGGTAGATTTCCTGCTTGCTATATAAGGAATAACAGATTGATTTTGTGATCTGATGATCTGAGCAGGCCTCCTGAGTTGCTACTAGGATCGACAATGTATGGTGCTGCTGTTGACATGTGGTCGGTTGGATGCATATTTGCAGAGCTTCTTAATGGGAAACCAATCTTACCAGGGAAGAGTGAGGTTGGTTTTCTTTGTATGCAAACTTAATTTTCTTTATTCAGAAGATCTCTATAATGAATTTGTTTTTTGACCTTTTCAGCCAGAGCAACTCAATAAAATATATGAGCTATGTGGATCTCCGGATGAGAGTAACTGGCCAGGTGTTTCTAAACTTAAATTTTGGAGCACTTTAAAGCCACAAAAGCCAGTGAGAAGACGTGTCAAAGAAGCCTTTAAAAAGTGAGAACACAGACCCTGCTTTGTTGTAGGAAATTAGGAATTATTTATTTTCTTATTTTGGAATGTATGCATTAATACATGATCACATTGGATTGAATATGCTGCTTTTTTAAATGATAAGTTCTGTTGTACTTTTATTCTGTAAGAGAGAATTCATCGCTTTACTTATTTTGTGGGTAACAGCTTTGACAAGCATGCTTTGGATCTTTTGGAAAAAATGCTTACTTTGGATCCTTTACAGGTTTGTCCACAAGTTTTGTTGCAGCTATTCTTAGTTTTCTGTGTTGATTATTGTCCTGTATCTTTATTTTCTGTTACATATGGATAATTTGCAAATATGCACAATGAATGATGCCACTTATGCAATAGAAGTGGGAGGTCTATTTGTTGATTATTAATTTTATACATTGTGCTTGTAATATTTGCAGAGAATAACTGCAAAGGATGCTCTTGATGCAGAATATTTCTGGACCGATCCTATTCCTTGCGCACCAAGCAGGTTTGTTCCTCCACTACAGTTCTTTTTAAAGCAATACGAATTAGTAATTAGTAATTGAAATTCACTATAAGGGATTCTGTTAGAACTTAGATTATGTTCTTTTTCTTTGGTTGGCTGATTAGTTTGTCACAAAATATTGAAGGTAATGTTTTTTTGATGATAAGCAGCTTGCCAAAATATGAAGCTTCACATGAGTTTCAAACAAAGAAGAAAAGGCAGCAACAAAGGCAACAACATGAAGAAATGACAAAGAGACAGAAACTTTCACATACACAACAGCATGTTAGGGTTCCTCCACAAGCGGTTCCACAGGGACATCTTCCATTAAGGACAGCTCCAAATCAACCCATGCCCAATCCACAGCCTCCAGTTCCAGTTGGACCTAGTCATCATTATGGGGCACCAAGAGGACCCGGAGGAGGCCAGAATAGGCATCCTCAGGGGGTGCGCCCCCTTCATCCAGGTCAAGGGGCAGGATATGGTACAAATCGAGGATATGGGGGACCTCCTCAGCAACAAGGAGGTTACGTTACACATGGCATGGGGAATCAAGGACCAAGAGGAGGTGCCTATGGGGTCAGGGGTGTGGGATATCCTCAGGGAGGATCTTATGGTGGAGCAGCTGGAGGCCGAGGTCCAAATGCGGGTGGAGGCAGCCGAACTCAATTGTTTGGGTGGGAACAGTGAACCTACTATGCTATATGGAGTGAAAATTTAATTTACAAGTGATACTTTTAGATGCGAGTGTCTTTAGTTTGAAACTCTTGAGATCTTCTGAAGATCGACTAAGTGCTACGTGGTACATGTTTCCAATATACAGAAGTGTTTGCTTTCTCAATAGATTCTGCTCCCCATTACAAGAAAGCTACATTCTTTTCTTACATGTAGGGTTTTTTTCTTTTTCTTTTAGCAGGGTGACAAACCCAACAACTGGTGTTCCTTATGGAGGTCAGGCTTACATGCAACAGGTAGGACTTGGCATATTATAAGTTAGCTGTGGTATCTCTCAAAATCTGTTTTCCACAAGCATATGGTTGCCTTTGAATTTTTAAAGATATATCTTGTAAACACCTTGAGAGAGTGTCTTTTGTGCTATTTGCAGCAAATGCAGCCTGGTGACGTGGGTGCTTCCTATGCTCCATCTCATAGACCTGACTATCGCCAGCCCCAGTGATGACAAGGAGAAAATAGTGATTTTTTTATTTGTTTTTCTTTTAGATTGTTTCCTGTAGCTGGAACATTCTAAATGATTTTTAGGACATGTAGATACAAGGTCATCTGCTGTAACTTATTTTGTGTTTTAGATTTCTACTACATGCACGTTACAAGGACATCTGCCGTGATTTGTATTGAATTCAGTTATAACAAGAGCGCTTAGCAATAATCAGTGGGAAATGTATCTCCCTACTTAGCTTTGTCTTCTGTATTAAATTAAAACATGCCAATGTATATAACAGTTTAAACATCCGATAAACATATCTTTTTGAATGGTAGTCATTTGTTACCTTTTTAATCTCTAATGTTCGTTTGTGATTTTTTCAAACATGAAATGGATTGGTTTTATTTTTTGAAGTTCAGCTTTAGAAGTGAAAAAGTGTAGGAATTGTCAAAAGCGTAAAAATAAATAGCAAATGGTAATTCTTAGTTACTTTCCAGTGGAAATCAGGTGAAGGTGAGTTTACTTGATTCTTCTACTCAATTTAATCATTTTGGGAAGAAAACAATTTTGATGATTGATATAGCTGACATGTGGCAAGAGTGATCCTTCGCTTGGATTTTTTTTTTGCTGCAATTATATAATTATTTTTATCTATTATAGTCTCAAGTTGTGTTAGTCTAATTTTTGTTGCAAATTTCAACTAGTTTTGCTCTCATCATTTTCTCAAGTGTGAGCTTCACAATCACCAACTAGCAATGAAGCGAATAAGGACAAGATGCAATCCAATGTAATTTAATTTGTGGATGACTACGGATGTCGCTCTTGAAGAAAACTTATGCATCTTCGATGATTGTCTTTCACTTCAAGACTTTTCCTAGATAAATCCAAAAGAGATTTCCTATGGTGGGCATTACGAGGGGCCTTGTTGTATGGAAATGTGAAAGGATCTAGGGTATAGGTTTTAGTAGGGTTTGTGTAGGAACCCTTACAGGTTCTAACTGAATTTTTTCTTTCGCTGGTCTGAAATTTCTGATTTGCTTTGCTCGCAAAGCACTTAATCTCTAACTTTTGTTTTCATCAAGGGTTTATTATATCATTTATTTTTTTTGGTTTATTATATCATGTAGCTTTATATAACAAGAAATGAACTTGAACATAGATTTTAGGCAATCAAATCAGTCACAAAAACATAGATGAACACACCCAACAATGATAGCTTATCTTCTTATTGATTTGAAAACTGATTACAAATAGAGAGGGTTGGAACATACAATCTGATTTGAATTTCAGACCCTCAATTACATTCAAATGTGCCAAAACTCAAGTCCAAAACTCTAGCCGTATGAATGGAAGATGGAGCTAAATGAAGTAGGTTGAAATGTCTAGTTGGAGTTGACTGAACTGCAATTGTAGCAGCCCACTGGAGGTTGTAGATGACAAATAATCCTCAGATAAGAAAATGAACTCAATGTGATGATTGATGTCACAAAGGTCTGATTATGCATGGAAGCTGAAAACTGCTGAAGATGCCCTCCTTTGCCAAGTGAACCACTTGAAAAACCTTCATCTAGCAATTGTTGATGAAACTGTCACAAAGCAGAATCACAATCTACAATTGAAACTTCACTAAAGCACTTTGGTTAAGCTCTATGATGAACTCTATTTGAATTCATCTCACATGGTGGAATGGGGACATTACCATACCATGGTATTCAAGGGAGCACCACCTTGAGTCGACTGAAGATTACTTTCAGTCAAGAGACAACTCTCTTCAAAATGACTTAACAAAATAGCAACACCAAAACATGATATCTTATAGCCTTCTAAGCCTTCTTAAATAAGGCTCCAAGTCAAAACCGCCCTTAGAAGAGAATCTGTTTTGTTTTCAATAAAATGTTCAATGACTTAATGGCTAGGGCACTTAAACCGCCCTTAGGGAAGATCTTATTTTATTTTATTAAAATATTATTTGCCTTCTTCTCCAAGGTAGCTAAGCCGCCCTTATTCAAGGATCTGATTTTATTCATTAAAATATTTCTTGCCTTCTTCACCAAGGCCCCTAAGCCGTCCTTATCCAAGGATCTAATTTTATTTATTAAAATATTGGTTGCCTTCTCCCTTAAGTCTCCTAAACCGCCCTAGGAGAGAGAATTGACCTCCTTGTTTGCTTTGACTTACAAGTAGACCTCCTTGTTTGCTTTGACTTGCAAGTGGACCATGAGATATTAATAAAATATGATCAACATAATGCTTTATTTTTTGTTAAGGATAATTCATCTCCAAAATTTATGATTCTCATGGTCAATATCATTCCCTTATCTCGCCATCTAACCCACGGGAATGTTGGATGGGCTAGAATCAAGTCATCAAAATGTCACTTTGAGAATGGGGACATTACAGTTTGAGAGATCATGTGATGCAGTTCTAAGGTCTTGCATACTCCAGCCTCTTCTTTGAGCAAAGGGCATAACTCTTATCCCTCCTAACTGTTGTTCTCTCCAGGTAATGGCACTCTGATCTCTAACAGTAAACCATTTGTTTCGTTGGCATCCATGCCCTAGTCTTTTTGTTCTCAAAACCCTTAAGGAAGACAATGCTCAATCAAATGACAATGGCACAATTTTAGAAGAGCATTTGAATGTGGTATCTAAGTCAAAAACCTTGGACTATCCAAAGGCCATGGGAAACATGTGACCTCTTTAGAAACCTTGAATGTACCAACCACGAATTCTACTTTAGATTTAACAAATGTGCATTTAAACAGCGAAATGCATTCTTTTGCAAAAAAGTTGATCTCAATCCCAAAGTTATTTTGGATGTGAACAAAGGTAGATATTGTATAACTTTGTCTGAAGCACAGCATGCTCATTGACAAGTTCAAAACTTTTAGCTCACCATGAAGGTTATTGAATTGTTGACCTAGGCAAGGATGCATCTACTTAAGACAACATGTCGATTTGTTTCCCTCCAAAAATAGCCGTACAATTTTGTAGAGTTCTGTAGGTAGATTGTCTATGCCAAGTCTTACATAGAATTAGTCACATAGTTCAAGGCAACATCAAACTCCTCAAGGGTGATGGTCTACGTAGATTTGCTAGTCAGGATCAATCTTAATGGGTACAAGAGTGCCTTTAGAGTCGTTAATTATATCTTGAAGTGAATCTGTTCAACCAAGTCAATAAACAATTGATTATAGTGTTGGAAAGAAATTGGATTTAATATTATTAGGGTTCTTATGGGTATAACCTTGTTGGTCATTGATAGAGATTATCTACTCTTGGTAATGTTTAGGTTTGAGATGGTCAGAAAAGAGATTGGTTCCCTTGTCTCCTTCATTCATCCAATGTAGTCTAGCTCTTAATTGATCACCTCTACATTGATGGAGCTCAAATATTTTGAGTTTTATTTCAACAAAAGCAATCACTTGTTTTAAGGAATTGTTAGTAGGTGTTGAGGCCAAAAACAACCTTGTATTTTTCTAGTTAGTTCCTACATTCTAGATCTATATCTACCCATCTCTTTATTGTAAGATCTTAGGAAGGTAGTAAAATGGCATCTACCACCATTGTATCCAACTACCATCTTTGTCAAGTCTAGGAGCACCATTCCAAAGGGAGATTAGGGAAGCAAGGTAGTTAGGTTGATTGAGATGAGAAGTGTTTAGCTTGAAGGATAGGGGATTGGGGTGTGAGGAATAATTAGAAAGGTGATTAGGTCATAAGTATTGGGATGTGGTATGAGCAATAAGTTATATAATCTACTTGAATAAGGGTGTTTTGAGGATAGGAGACAATGGAAAGAGAATCAACCACACAAAATAAACCAATATGATTTAGTTTCCATAGTTCACCTTCTCTTGACTTGGGCCAAGTGAACTAGTGTTGAGTGTGTCTTTCTTGTTTGGAATGGGGTTAGAAACCACCATGGTGTTTCTAGCTTGACCTAAGCATCAAGTTCTTTTTAAGAGAGTTTGTGAGAACAATACATTCTTCTATCCTAGCACTTTTCCACAATGTTAGTCACATCCCCAAATCCATTCAGCCATAAGGAGGACATTAACTATCCATTCCCAAAACTTGACTCTAGATGAGCAATCATTGGGAGCATAAATGGAACAAAGACCAATAGATTGTCCTTGGAGCAAGAGCAAACACTAAGCACAATTATTGTGTGGATCCACTTCTAGAGACATGAAAAACTTAGCTAACCACATGGCACAATTCCTATCACAACACCACACATCCTTCACTATGATGACTAGTTTTAAACCAAACATCTTTTCTCATATATTAGAGGGTAAGTTGGAGGTGAGTTCCTCCAATTTTGACCTCCTATACGAAAAGGACATTAGGGTTGTGAATTTGTAGAGCTTTCTTAACATGTACTTTTCTATGTTAGGATTAAACATTTCATTGAGATTGGGAGGAAAGTTTTCATTATCCTCCAAATCCAAAAAATTGAACCGATTCTTCTACAAAGTGTCTTCTTTTCAAAGTGATGTTATTTCCCTAGAGAGGTCCTCACTAAGGGATCTAGACCTTTGCCTAGGAACACCTAGAGAGGGACATCTAGCTCTGGGTGTAGATAATTGCTTCTTGTAACCTTGTTTGCTCAACCGGTATTTGGAATTTCCTTCATTTTCTCAATCACTCATCATCTTTCCTTGAGGATGGCCTCTTTGTATTTTGTCAATTGCCTAAAGATGAAGCTAATAGATGTTGATGGGGTGAGGAGGGGGAGCTAGGTTAAAGTTTGACGTAAAAGAGGGGATTTTGATAGTGGAGATTTTGGTAGTATAGATTATTTGAGGAGAGGGTTGGGGTGATGGAGTAGGGTGAATGGAGGAAGAGAGAGGAGCAAGGCTTGGTGGAGAGGAGTCATGAAGAGGTAAAACAAAGTTGACAAAGGGGTTGGAGTTCAATGCAAAAATGGGTTGCTTTTTGGTTTGCATGTAAGGTAGTCTCTAATCAAATGTCCCTCTTTACAATCATAGAAGTAGGTGTTGGCTTGCTCAAATAAGAGCTAGGTTGGCTAAAATTTATATTGGTCAAACTAGCTAGTTGAGGTTGAGTGGTTAAAACCCACATAAGAATCCTTTCCCTTGGCCAACATCCACTTATCGTTGATTTGGTGTATTGTTTTTACTCGTCTTTGAGTTCATGTGTTTCTTCGAATTAGACTATCAAACTTTTTTTTAACCTCCTTTACATTTTCTTTTTAAATGCCTCAAATATCTTGACACCTTAATTGACACTTTTTAGCTTTTCTTATACTTTATTTGTATATTTATAAGGTATGTTACTAACTATTTTAAGTTTTTTGTATTTGACTTTATTCTTCTTTGGTTTCTATGTCATGTTGGCATCTATTTTTTATATCAGACTAGTTTTTCAATTCTAATATCAATTTCTTATTTTAATAATAGATTTATAGCTTGTGATCTTAAATATTGAAGAACTAAACACATTACTTTTTGGTTAGAGGCTCTCTTATTCCTAAAAAAAAAATGTTCGCTTGTCAAAATTTTCATTGTCCTTTTAAAACTATATTATAATTAATTATTAATTTCAGAAGGTTGGAAAGAATGAACTCTTGATTAGAAGACATGTATTAGAGTGGCACAAAAACCCCACATTCTTAAATGCAGATACTAGAACAGGGTAAAAACCATCCTTTCTTAAATACAATATGAACACAAGGAACTTTATAAACAGTCTAAGAACACTTATAACATGAAAGAGGGGAAATCTAAGTAACTAGGATGCAGTATTGGGCAGGGAATTCAAATCACAAGACATAAGAAGAGAGGGATAGAGCAAACTGTTTCAAAATCAGAGCAAGATTTCGACCATTTTATTGCTAGGATTTCCTGACGTATTTGGAACCCAAACCTAGTAACTTCACCTGAAATTTTCGAAGGAAAGGTTTCTGCAGTATCGCAGAGTGGCTGGATTGATGATTTCTGATTTCAGAACAATTAACTCTTTGAATCTATAATTCTAGATGCATCGAGATCGGATCATAATACAAATTAGTTAGAAGTATTGATAGATCTGTTACCCATAAAAATGCCCCTTCAAGCTTCAAATGGTGCGGTTAAGAGATTAGAGCATTCATGAGAGGATGAAAGATTGGTGCTGGGATTGCCCCTGTCAGTTGGGAACAAAGATTTACTTCTCTAAAAAGTTGAAATACATAAAGAAATTGCAACCGCCAGTGCTTTGGGAACATTTTCAAAAAACATTTAAGGATAGCTGAAGATTTGGAAACCTTCAACACGACCACTTATATCTTAAGGCTTCTCAAATACCTTCCTGCAACAAGAATCTGATTTGCTCGCCCGCTAGGAGCAATGTTTTGACAGAAGAAATATTATGGCATTAGAAAGCCATCTAAACGTGAATAAAGGGGATATAATTATAAACTTCTTGAACATCAATCCGCAGTCGCAAGGAGAGAAATCAATCAGTTGCATCATGAATGGTGTTGGGATCAGCCTCTTGAACCCTTGGAGATTAAGGAGGAAATAGCGAATTTCTTTTCAGGTTTATTCCAGGAGGGAGTGGGTATGTACTTGAGGGAGAAAAAAGTCCTCGTAGGAGGCATTCCAAAGCTAGGGGGATCCGTTGTCTTCATGCCTTTTTATCATCAGGGCAGAGGCATTGGGTAGATTTCTGTCTGCTAAAAAATTAAGGGTTCTTTGAAAGGGCTGAAGGATTTAATACACGTTCAATTCCTCACTAACCTTTGGTTCATGGATGACACAATTATGTTTATGGAAGTTAGCCTCTAAGAGGAAGGACTTCAAAGGAATCCCTTGTCCTCCAAGCAATCAATCAGGGTAGAAAATAAATGGCATTCTTTTTTAACACCCATTTCAAGGTGAAACAAAAGGATAATGAATGCTTTTGGTTTTTCAGTCAAACTCCCTTTCTAATAATTACTTATGGATTTCTCTATTGTTGGCAGGGGATATGAATCAATTTGGAAGGAAATCGAGTTTTAACCTTAAGGCATCTCAATGAAAGTGGCTTATTCTTGTACATATACTAACTTACATGGAGGTGTAAGTGTAGGAATAAGAGATTTAGTGGTGAAAAATGTCTTACGACGTTAATATTTCTTAGGAAAGGATAAGTCATAGGTTATTCTTCTTCAGAGTAAGGATCTCAATTCTTTAGAGTTAGAAGGATTTTTCTCTTAAGAGGAGCTTCTTGTTAGTTCTCTATTTGAATTGTATTTCTACATTTAGAGAAAGTTAGTGGATAGAGGTTTATCTTGGGACTTAAGGAACATGGAGAAGGATAATTTTTAGAAATGTTTTTGGGTGATTTTGTCAAGAAATCACTAATAATCTTAAGAGAACTATAATAAATAGATTACAAAAATCAAAACTAGTGCAACCAAATGCCAAAGTAAAACATACACACATAAAAACATGATTTACCTTGAGGAACTCTTTCATGAAAAACCTATCAATAAGCATGACACTACTCTAATATATCATCTAAAGAAAAGTATTATAATATATAGAGAATTTAACTTGTGTTAAAACATTTTTTCTACCCAATCTAATATGAAAAAACACACCTTCTCTCAAAACATCACTCGCTATGTTAGCACAATTTAATGAGAACTCCTTTAATAGAACAATCTTAACCAAGCTCTCAAGACTATTGCCTTCGCATCTATTACAATGCCATATACTTGCTTATATCTACCAAACTTAACAAAATCACCAAGTGCTATTACATGAAATGATGAACCCAAGAAACATGCATCCATCCAAATGCCTCATGTGAATCTTCACATTCTCGTAAATTCTTTCACACTTTGTTGCTTCCTTAGGTTCTCTCCCTTCATCCAATCTAATCCAAGCACCCAAAACATGTGACCCCCAAGTTATTTGCATTTCCAATGTTAAATATAACAATTGCAACATGATAAAATATCTTAACTCTAAGTGTGGTATCCCATACTATGTGGACTACAACTTACATCAATATTACAATGTTATTCTTGATTCATAAAATTAAGTGAGGTGCTCCTAAATAGCTTACCAATAATATATTTTCCTACTATAGATCTTCTTCTCCCATCTTCAACGACATAGTTAAGTGTAAAATTTAATAAATAACACCATCTAGGCATCAATTACACTATGCAAACATCAAAAGAAACAAGAAACAATGTGTAGTGCTTTCTTCACTACACTTAGATTTTAATAAAACTCTCATTTTACTAAAACTTCATGGAGCATAACAAGTTAGCATTATTACTACTTTAGTGACCTCCTTTAAATTTAATATAATACTTCCCCCCATATGAGGAGTGTGGGGTAAGTAATCTAATAAGGAGACCCATTCTAAGTTAACATGTTAGTTAATCTTATCCATTAGATTTCCCTATTGGATCAATGGTTAAGATTACTTGACAATCTATAGATATAGGTTTTTCCCTCTTTGTAAAGGAGCTTTGGGAATACTAATCCATATGTTGTGTTTGCTTTTGTTGTTTAAAAACTTGCCTCAAAGAGTTCCCTATATCTTGCAAAGCAAAAATGGATTGAACCAACTTTGGTTGTAGTAATTATATTTAGGATAAATAGACGGTGAATGAGCTATAGACGAGATCTAATTGTTATGTTGCTTTAGCACATTAATTCATTTTTAGATTACATAGGCATTGGCCTTCTCTAAAGGTTGCTCACCTATTTGAGTCGTGTGTGTGGAAATCCAACATTGTTGCTCCAAAATTAACATATTTAATCCTAGGTTGGTCATGTTGATTTGGAGCATCAATAGTTTTCTAGCACAACTAGTGAGACTTCATTTTTTAAGCTCTCACCATTTTCTATTTGTTGCTAATTCATTTTTTGAAGAAACCCATTGAACGTGGAAATTTTAGGAAATTTATTTTGAAGTAGATTTTCACAACTATTGTACTTATACTATATGTACTTATTGTGGAAATTTTAGGAAATTTATTTTGAAGTAGTCATTTTCTTTGTTGGAGCCACTTGGAGACTATATGTTGTTGAAACTAGAACCTTAGAAGCACCCCTACCTTTCTTTTTAATATTTTGTAGACCCATGCATCACAACAATTATGTATCTTCATTTAGATGTACCTTATTGTTGTACTAATGTACAACAATAGAATAGAGAATATCAATGCCCCTTTGTATATTGTCATGTTTTCCAATTGGGGAATTTGACTCTATCTTTCCCAAGGGAAATTTATAGGTTATGTAAATGAAATTTGAAAGTTAAATGCATTAGAAAATCTTAGTTTGAGGAGGTCACGCTTGTAGAAATGTAATTACTAAGAGATGCCTTGAATGAGATAAAAAGGGAGAAGAAATATGAGGCATATCACTAGTGGAATTGATATATAGCAGAAATGGAGAGATTGCCACTTTCCATTCCTATTTTGAATTACCACTTATAAGAGGTATACTCTTAGTCATCCACACTTCATGTAGAAGATTTATTTTCTTACTCTGTGCTCTATCAATTGACCATGTATGAATGGAGACTTTATTTTACGGAGAGGTCTCTAGCAAACCTATAACTATGACATTTATTAATGTTGGAGATTATTCCTCCTTGAATTCTTGTTGCAATAGGGATGAGTTGTAGCTTCCTTCAAAGGAGTTTGTATGGAATAATATCCTTGAATATGTATTCATAGAAGTCATTGTTGAAGAGAAGCAGGAATGCACACCTCTTATAGAATAATATTTTCAACTACTAGTGCACTCATATTTTGGTGACAACATGAGTTCTAGCTCCTCACTTGGGATATTTTTGAAAATTTCAAAGACCCATGTGCACTTCAAATAAGAAATAACTTGAATGAGATAAAAAAAGAAGAAGAAATGTGAGGCATACCACCAATGATAATGATATAAAGAAAAATGGAGAGATAGCTACTCCTTATTCTTGTTGTAGATCACCACTTACAAGAAGTGCACTCTTAGTCATCCACACCTCTTGTAAAATAATTCCACCTTCCCACATGAAGATCGAAGGAAACAAACTTTTTCATAGCATACAACCATGAACCAAACCTTTACAAAACTTATTTACACATAAAAAGATTGTTTTCCCATTAAGGTAAGCAGAGATTTTGAAATGGGCCCAGACCCTTGTATGAAAGAAAGAAATAGAAAAAAAGAAGTGGGAAAAAAGGGTCTCGACCCTATACAAATGCTGCCAAAATGTTAAATGAAATAGGCGCAAAAAAGCCATAAATAATAAAGAAACAATACACAAAATATAATAGGTGAAAAAGAAAGAGCAGGGACCATCAACGTCCCACTTAGACAAACCCAAGTTAGGAGGGAGTTGACCTTTCACCCAAACATGAGTATGAGTTTGGGAAGAGGAAGAAGAAATACCTCTCCTCCTATGAACAATAGTCCAAGCAATACTATCATCCAAATTCTCATTACAAGGGGAAGCATGAGGAGAAACCCCTACAAAGGGCATGCCAACACACGAAGAGGGAGCATACACATGCATAAGGCAATGCAAATCAAGGGGGATTCTCCCATCGAGAGTCCATTAGCATAAGAATAATAGCGAGGAGGGTTTGAATTTGAGGGAAAGTCAGTTTGCAAGGGGGACATGAGGTTCCACTAGGGTAAAAACACAAAGTTGTGTCACACTTTCAACCAACTTATCAGCACAACTGAATTTAAGTATTTCTAACTAAAAATCAATTTTGGTCAAACATATGATCTAGTAAGATTCATTCTAACTAAGTTAGATACTTCCACAACTTTTTCAACTAAAATTGTTGGTTAAAAATATATGGAGCACCACTTTGAGTCCAATTTACCAAAACAAAAATATATTTGAAAAATTTGAAATTTCAATAACTCTTGCTAATGTAAATAACATTTTTTTAAAAATATAAAAATACTCTTTTGTAGATCCACAAGTGCAGTTTTCAAAAATATATTTATTTTAATAGTTTAATTATTTTTTATATTTTATTTTTAATTTTTACTAAAAGTAGGTTATCAGCAAAAAAATATTAGGTTGATTGCTATGCCAAGGAAAAATACTAAAACTTATTAAAAAAAATTGAAAAAAATATGATGCACTAGATAAAAGAATCTATTTTAAGATGGTATTTTTTGTTTGCATTTTAGATAAATATTTAATATGAAAGTTGACGTCCGATGAAAATAGTTTTTTTTTTATTCATGCACATTTTAATATTTATTTAAAAATATATATATTTATCAAAATTGGGAAAAAATATATCCATGCACTAAAAATTCAATTTATAAATATACATAAAAAAAATGGAAAGAAAAAAAAAATTTACTATAAAAAGTTTGGTGTCCCATGCAACTTCATTTTGCAGCATTTTATCAACAGCTAAATTATAGTTTTAATTTATTAAAAACTAGTTTAAAATAATCTTTTATTTAAAAAAAAAAAATACAAACATAAAATATACTAAAAAATACATATTTTACTAGTTTACATCATTTCAAAATTCAAAACATATATGCCACTTTTTAGTGATTCAAGTTTGAAAATTGGATCAACGTTGGTCGTTTCCTTTATAAAGTGTGACACAAATTTGTGCTTTTACCCACCATAGTGTTTGAGGGTGTTGGGTCCGCACCAAAAGTAAGAGATGAGTCATCATCCTGTGATGATTCATTTAACGAATAATCAAGAGCATGGATAGTTAAGTGGTCATCATTAGCATCCTCCACCATCTAGTAGAGCCCTTGTGATGTGGGAGAGGACAATTTGTATCTAAGTGATTGATGGAGAAGCATTGAAGACATCTAAAGGGGAGGCCCTTATAATCAAGAGGTTGAATCCAAAGCTTGTCCCAACCATCAAAACCACATTTTCATAAGGGGTTTGGAGATGTCAATTTCCACCAGAATGCGTGCAAATGTGGAGTGCCCCATGAATGAGGTAGAGTCATCGACTTTGAAGAATCGACCAATAGAGTTACCAATGACCTCATAACATGAAAGATCCCAAAACTATAGAGGGAGATCCAAAATTCTAACCCACACTAGACACACATTTAGTGGCTTAGTAAGAGGATTAAAGGAGGTTGACCAAGGGTTAACAAAGAGAGAATGCTCCCCTCAAGCCCATAAAATGAAATTGTTGTGATGTTATAAATAAATTATTTGCAAAGAGACAAAAGAAAAACAAAATTTGCAAATCTACTCACTATAAAATAGACCCATTCACAAGTAAGAAGAATGACCACCTCTCCTTATGAGTGTGGTACATGTAACTAACCTTGAGACAATAATAAACTAGAAAAATTACATAAAGAGAAAAGTAGAAACTCATACTTCTTTTCCTTGTGATGTTTTATTGGTTGAACATTTGGGTTGCCTTGCCCATAGCATGATCTAGATGTTGACTTATAATAGGCAGGGGCTTGAGAAGAAATTTGGAGAACCAATATTCTCTTGTGTGCTTGAAATTAAGCACTCCTAGTTACTTTGTGGCACTAGTTGTCTCTTCATGTTACTTATACTCTATATTGCTTCGATGAATGTTGAAAATGGACTTGAATTGGATTATATTCCCCAAAAATAGACTTAATTTTCAATGTTCTTGTTATGTGAATAGTAATAAAGTGCATCACATTTGTGTTCCTAGGCTCAACCCCAAGTGGCACCTTAGTATCTCATATTTCCTTTGAAAGTGAGGCACCTATTTGAGCTAGGTGATAATTACCCTCTAGAATTTATTGCAATAGGAATTCCTCTACAAGAAACAAATGACTCATTGTCTTCATTTTCCTCTATGTATTTGTTCATCTTTATTATGACCAAAATTTCATCAACAATTCCAACTTCAATAAGTTGTTTAGTGCTCAAATTCTTATCTAGTTCATGCATGACTCAACCTCATCAACATGTAATATGGCATTTATTCTACAGAAATGACTCCTCTTCCTTTCTGCTTCATGAAAGGCATGAAGAAAGCTCCCAAGTAAATTAAATCCCAAGGTATTGATGGAAACATTTGAGTTTATACATTTATTATGTAAGGAATGCCTTAGGTTACACCACGAGGTGTGGATCTTCAAGTTTAACACACATGTAACCTTGAGGGGAATCTAGAAATATAATTTGTCCACTAAAAGCGATCAACTCATTAGAAAAAAATTAATCCATACCTTTTATCTAATTTTCCTCCCTAAGATTAGAACACTTAGCACGAGGGGATGTGGGTGTGCTAAAAATTTGTATTTGGTCACACTAAACAACATATGTGGGGATATAGGGTGAAGGGAGTGAAGAGACAATAGGCATGGGGACAATCATTTTAGCCAAAGATTTTGCAAAGGAGATTTTTTTTCTTCAAAAATGGTATCCATGGGTTCCTCTTCAAAGATATCAAGACAAAAAATATCACCATTATCACTTGTCACATTTGAGGAAGGGAAAGGATAATGCAACCACTTGTCTGCTAAATATCTCCTTTCCACAAGCAAGATCCTCTTCATATTTATTTGGTTGAGGAATCACAAGTTAGGCCATAGAGAACCATCCTTCATCGAGTGCAATCGACCAAGAATGCAATTCTTGAACACACAACAATATTTTTTTCATTTCTTCTTCATGTCTCTCTATTACTAGAGACGCACCTCATGTGCTTATTTTTTCTTAGTTTCTTCTAAGGCATGTTTCAACCTAGGCATTTTGGCAAGCATAACTACATTACTTTTCTCTAAGGCATCTCTCTTAGTGAATGAGGCCTCATTTTTCCACTCCAAAGTATCATCTAGCCCTTAATTCTTCACAAGGATGGCTTTGTTGGTGTGAATACATATCATGTACCTAGTTAATTCACTCACTAAGTAATTAGGGGACATATTCACATTTTAAGTTTACTTAGGTTCTAAGATTCCATCTAGAAGTCTTTTGTCATTTCTAGTATCTTATCCTAGGTTGTTATAACTTAGTTGTCTCATGTGATAGGATTGAGACACTTGTCATGATCTTGCCTAAATCTATTCCTCACCTTGCCTATATAAGCAAGGCATCATATGTACATTGCCATATTCAGTGGCTTCCATTTTGACATTCTTGCATCTTTAATCATAGCATGATATTTCTACCATTTCTCTCTTGTGGAAGATTATTTTGTCTTGCAGGTGATCATAGGCGTTAAGGAGTTCACCATAAACTCCTACAAGATTGATATTCTTAATCTCTATTGGTTTCATTCATGGATTCTTTTAGCTTTTGTACTTTTGTGAGCATTTCAAACTTAGCCTTCTTACTATATTCTTCCTCTTAAGATTTATTGACACTACATTCCTTTTCACAATTCCATTGACTACATTTCCTACAAAAGGATAACATGAAAGAAATATTTAGGTGCTCCATTTGATAAATGTGGTAGTGGACTAGAGGCATTAAGACTAGGTGTAAGTTTAGCGTATGTAACTATAGTAGGAAAAAACTGCACATGGAAAATAGTAATTGTTGCAACATAGGCCTACAAAAAATTAATATTGAAAGAAACAACACTTCTAAATTTCTTTGGGTTCATAGCATGGAGTTTCTAGGTGAATACAAAAATCTCCAATAGACTAGATAACCATGATTTCTTACTAAAACACATAGTTGACAACTTCCAAGTGCAACTTAAGTAGAGTTGCCAAGTGAAAAAGAGGAAGGCTTCAAAAATTAGAAGGTGAATTTTTCACTAGAATCCTAACCAAAACAGTAGGGGTCCCAACAAGCATGTGAAAAACTTGTTGATGCTCAAATATTGTAACTATCTACTACTTCAACTAGTTGCACTCTATATAAAAGCTGAGCATAAATTAGAACAATGGAAAGATTTGCAGGTACGCAAAATGACTTGCAAATCAATCTTTGGGTTTAAAAGTGAACTCCTTGTAATCTTTTCAATGAACTCTCACTTGTCACTCAAGTAAAGGGAAAAGTGAGAAGAACTCTAAAATAAACATAATCTATGAAGGCCATAAGCTAAGAGAAGTGGACCTTTCCACAATTTAAGGGTTTATACATGTGTTCCAATGGTCTACAACAATAAGGAGATACATTGGTAATGATGAAAGGAAGGAATTGGAATATGCATAGTCATGAGCATGCCCAAGGTCAAAAATTGCTCCCAATGGATTAGTGAGTCTTAGACACATAGATCAATGCTACTTGAATGCAACTAGAAAGGAAGAAAGGAGAAGATTTCTAGACAAAGCAAATGAGCATAGAAAAAAGTATCTCAATCACTAAAGTGAACTCAATAAGCAACAACACAAGAGTTAAAGAAAAATAATGCATTTACATTAACTATCAAATATTTGAAAATAACTAAGATGCAATTACCCTAAAACTCAAAACAAAAAAATAACAAAATTTCGCTTAAAAAAAGGAGAAGTAAAAATAATGTTGTAATTGATGTTGTGGCCCTGTAACAAAATATTATGTTGCATGACTCATACACAAGCCAAATATCTAGAATTACATGGAATTTTTATTAAATTACATCAACCTCTCTCAAACATTAAATTATGCACCAGCAAAGGTTGTTCCATCAGATTTAAATTTGCTATGCATGTGCAGGAAAATCTATTTTAGATCAGATTGTGAATAAATAAGTCCTCCTTAAACATGTAGCAACCACCTAGAGCACTAGAAAAAGGACAACTTGTACCAAGATTGCAAGAGAGTAGTTGTGCCTTGAATGCGCCAGCAGGAAGATTTGACTTTGAAATTTGAGATATCTTAGTATTGTGGTTCTTGATCTGTTAGATTGTTTGATCTCATGGACAACATTAAAATATCATTCATTCATTATACTACCCATTGATTGATCCAACAGACCCATAGAAAACAATCACAACCACCGACTAACAATACGACCAATAAAATGGGAGCTAGTCACTCAGAATCGTGTTGTATGCACAAACACAAGCTTTCAAATAACAATGTCCAAGACCAACATGAATGGATTTTGGCAATATCTAACCAGTGGTGTATCCACCCACTAATAGCTCCAGAAAATCCTCCATGGGATTGTGCAATTCATTAGACCACGAGATCAATAGTTGAAGCAAACCCAAGAGCAGAAAAAATCTAATAAAAACTCTAGAAAGTAAGAGCCTGCCATGGAGCACTATTGACATCATAAACTGTGAGCTCATCACATGAAGGAGAGCAAATAGTTGGTACAAACTCCTTAAAGATGATCCAACAACCTGAAAGGTCTGGAACACATATTTTCTACCAACACATCAAGGATCCCTATGAACCAATCAAAATATCATGCTTGCACATATCAATCAATAGCAAGACCTGAAGCACCAAAACTATAAAAATAACCTAAACTTCCATGGACCATTGAAGCAAAGAAATGCAATAGCCAACAGAAGCCTGGAACTTAAATAAATAGAGCATTCTTACCATGTCAATCTTAAACAAGGCCACAATGAAGAAGAATTTAAATCTTAGTCATAATAAGGGAAATTAAACATTAATATAGTGATGAAAGGGCCAGAGCACATGGGCATGAAATTGTTAGAGTAAAGGTTTTAACTTAATTATGTTAATTAAGTTACCTTTATTCCTCTCTTAAGATTTCACTTTAGTTGCATATTGTGACATTTAATAATTATATTAATTATTAAATGTCTACTTATTAGGGTTTCTTTAGGGTTGCACAATCTCCTTTTATAAGGATTGATCATTGTATTTTATCTCACTCTCTGATTAATACATTTTTCATATTTCAGAGTTTTAAAACCCTCTCTTGCTTTTTTCTCCATTCTCTTCCCTATGACAGGTATCTCTTTGCATGTAGGTGTTCTTGGGCTCTAAAGTTGGTTTTGACAACTTCTACATGGTATCAGAGCAGACCTGCTGTAGCCTATTCTTGTTTTGAATATTTTGGAGCTTCGAGGGTTTGGGGTTTTCCCTTTTTGATCTAGGGCATACTTTCTTTATCTGGTGCAATTTGAGCCCAAACCAACCTCACGGTTGCGCTCAGGAGGCCGTTTCCAAGTTTTTTGATATATAATTCGCCCAATTTTGGTGCAGTTGGCTCAGAAGGAAAAAAAAAAAATTGCCCCAAGGCCGTACAGACCCCAGGGCACGCAGATTGATGCGAAATTTTTTTAAAAAAATAAAAAAACAAAGTCTTTTTGAGAATTTTGGGCGCCGCTCGTAGAAACGAAGACCGCCACCGCTGCACAGCCAAGCGGCCACCAGTAGAGGTGGCGGCCACCAGCCTTTGCCGCTGGACTGCCACCTCCGCCGGCTGGCTGCCCAGCCACCGCCGGTGCCAACCTCCGCCAGCGCACCACCAGCCCACCACCAGCGCACCACCATAGCATCACCCGCACGCCACCAACCCAATTTAGCCCCCACCATGGTTCTATTAAGAACCAAGGGCTCCAACCCAGGAGCCAGACCGCCAGCCCCTAGTCCTGCATGTGACCAGGGGCCCTTTTTTTAGCCCCTGAGGGCCAGAAGGGTCAAATTGGACATTTTGGAGCTATTTTACAAAATTGGGTGTAAAATGGACGTTTTAGCTCCATTTTTTGCAAACGAATAGTCATTGGAAAGCTTATTTCAGCGCCGATCTGATGGTATAGGTGTGGTTTCTTCATTTTTCTTTTTTGATGTTGTTTGCCTTAGTCAAAGTCTGATCATGGTTTTTGCACTCCCGGGGGTGTAACTTTTGCGTCCAAACTCCATTTTTTGCAAAAAAAAAAAAAGGCATTGGAAAGGTGGTTCTATGCTCTTTCCAGATCTGTCATTTATTTTTCCAGAATCTGCCTCAGGTACATTTTATTCAGTATTTTGTGTTTTCACAATTCTGTCAATTACTTGGACGTTTTGGCACCTAGAAAGGATCTGTTTGTGTGAGATGGCATATTTTGATCTGCTTTATATATACTGAGGTCATTAGTCTCTGATTTTTTCATTTGAGTGAGTATCATGGGTTTTTCTATTCATCCTTCTGTGATCAACTTGGATAAGGGTAATTATGAGTCATGGGAAAAGGGCATACTTACATATTGTAGGTGGCTTAATATTTTGCCTTATTTGTATGATCTCATACCTACACCAACCACATCAAGGAGTTTATCAGCATGGGTTATTATTCAAGATCATATTGTAGGGGTTATTGGTTGTAGTGTTGATTTTGACACTTTGTGTGCTTTATCTGACATTCGTTGTCCTCGTACACTTTGGCACCTTCTTTGGGAGATTTTTGGAGATTCTAATATCTCTCCATTCCTGGAGGATCTCACTGCAGATTGTCTCATCCCTCTTGCAGATATAGATTTCATACCCTATGATAATCGTACTCTAGAGGAGCTTGAGTATCTCACAGGTCTTGCATGTGATGATGGTTTAGAGACTTGTATTCATGTTCCCACTCTTGAGATTGAGACTACATCAACATCTCCTGTTGTTCCTGATCAGTTTGACATCGCCACATCTTTGGCCCGTATTGATTCAGAGCAGTAGGACATCATACATCTTTCAGACATAGCTACTTGGGATTCATATCTTGGAGGCATATCTTCCTTGCTTGTAGAGTCCTATATTGCAGATTTGGAGGATTACTTTGAGGAAATTCATCTCCTCTACCTTGACAATCAGGTCATCACTGTATGCCCACCATTATCCATGCATTTAGAGGTTGCGTTTTAGGAGTCTTCACATCAGTTTGGATTTGGCATCATTCAGACAGAGAGATTCTTCAGCATCCTATCATGGCATACATCTTGAGATAGATTGGTTCATCACTCTTCACAAGGTTTCTTTGACATTGTCCTTTGGATCCATTTCTTCCCAAGGGGAGGAATATTATTTTCTGCTTCAGGATCTCCTTTTGGATTCTACATCAGGCATCCACCATTGCGACAAGATTTTATTCATTGTGTGGGGGCCTTCTAGTATCTTTTTCTCTCCCCTATGGGGGGGTCATATTTTGTACTTGTGTGATAGAAGCAGTTCTTGGGGGGTCATGTTGAGTCCTCCTTCTATCTCTCTTATTCTTTCACTCTAGTATTTTCTCTTTTTTGGAGTAGAGTTTTTCCCATGAGGTTTTCTCTATTTCTCCACTTTATAGAGATTTGGTTGTAATCAGGTACCTGATCAGGCCTAGTTGTCGGGCCCTTGTTTTCTTTCATGCATTGTAGTTACCTTTGCTTTCTTGCACATGTTTGTAGCTGCACTCTTGCTCATCTTAAGGGGGGGTGTTAGAGTAAAGGTTTTAACTTAATTATGTTAATTAAGTTACCTTTATTCCTCTCTTAAGATTTCACTTTAGTTGCATATTGTGACATTTAATAATTATATTAATTATTAAATGTCTACCTATTAGGGTTTCTTTAGGGTTGCACAATCTCCTTTTATAAGGATTGATCATTGTATTTTATCTCACTCTTTGATTAATATATTTTTCATATTTCAAAGTTTCAAAACCCTCTCTTGCTTTTTTCTCCATTCTCTTCCCTGCGACAGGTATCTCTTTGCATGCAGGTGTTCTTGGGCTCTGAAGTTGGTTTTGACAACTTCTACAGAAATAAGGCCTCAAAAATATATCTCTGATATGTGCAATAAGAATAGGGAAACAATTGGGTTCAGTAAAAGCAAAAGAAGGGAGCCTTAATTAAATTATCTCAAGTTGGTTATTAATGTTAAGGCACAAGAATTTTATGGAGAATGGAAAAAAAGGAAAATTGTTAAGGAAAGTCACAGAGAGAAAAGTTTGAAATGGAATGCAAAATTTTCATTAAAGGGTGATTTCTCTTCTTGAAGTCGTGCCTTAATTTTTAGAGTTTAAATCCCCCATGCTTAGGTGGCCACCATTTGATGAGGATGGGCTTTTTGTTTCACCCTAACTTTCCAAAAGGATAACATTTTTGGAATGTTGTGAGCATCCCACAATATTACAATGTGAATCATAGGTACTCCATCTATTCATCTCATTGTCTCTCTAGTATACAACACCAATGCACCGTGATGGTCAAAGAGCCGACTACACTAGAACATGCATCTCCATGAAATTTGAACAATCTAAAAAAAACAATGTTGCATCAAGAAACCATTGGCACATCAAAGATCTATGGGTATAGTCATCCAAAATCAGTATTCCATGCAACATGTCGGTAAAAATAACCCACTAAACTAGCACAACCATGACATCCAAGGGTGACTAAAAGAATGAATATTTCTCCAAATGAAACCAAGTAAATTACAAAACTCACAAATCTTAAACTAGTGCACAACATATATCCACCAAGCAATGTAAACTAAAAGTAAGTAGACACTAATGTACAACACCAATAAGTAAATCAAAGATAACAAGAGATAAAATGTAGATTATCTTGACACTTACATCAGATCCAAAATGTCAAAATTCACAACTAGAAATAATCGTAGTTCAAGAAACTAGTAAGAATCACTATAAAAATACAAAGTGACTGATCATGTACCAACACTTCTACACCGAGAAAGTTGTGACCAACCTCCTTAAACCATGCATGCAAATTAGCAACTATCGTAGATCTAGAAAAATTCCCAAAAGAATCACAATTTGAAAAAAATTTCCCCACAAATCTACAAAAGCATAAATAATGGTTAATGTGCAAAATTACAAAACCATCCAAGTCAAAGACATACGTGTAAATCCAAATCCACTTATCATCTAGAAGACTGACAAGTCTAAACAACAGTGAAACTAAAACCAAAATAATAGATTTATCAAAGATAAGAAAAATCATAGATCTTAAAAAAAAATCTACAAAATGAAAAAATCCAAACAACATTAACCTACAACATGCAAGTATAGTCATCCAACATGATCGGGAGGTTTTCTAGGAACTCCAAGCTACCAAAACACCAATCCCACAATCATCACCATGTACATGCATAACAAGGAACAAGGTTGTTTCAAGGGCTTCCAAGTCATCAAAAGACTAGCTTCACAACCTACATACATGTAGGGGCTAATCATCCAATGCTAGGGGCTAAAAAAAAGCAACCAATTTAAGCACACCAAATCATAATCAAGACAACCAATGCTCTTCCATGTGACTAGGGAGCCAAAGTTAGGAATCTAACAATAAGCACTTTATTGCACATGACCACAAGATAAAAATACACAGACACCACACTAGAAGATAGTTCCATACTATCAAACAAGAGATCCATGTCAACACCATGCAACAAGCAACAAAATGACCAACTCCAAAAATACTCCACCTTCTCCATCTTACAAGTTCCTACCAAGCTATTTCCTAAAAAAACATAATCAATTGCAAGAGTCCTACTCAAAAAGGTATTAATATCACAAGGACAAAACCCTCCTACAACTAAAAATAGGTTTAACAACAACATTTATTAACATTCAAGAATATACAACCTAGATAAGCAACTTGACTCTAACACCAAATATTAAGAAAATTGAATGTATCTCCAATACAAAAAATTATTAAAAAAAGCTTGATACAAGTGTAAACAAACTATGTCCATAAAGAAAAAACAAGACACATTCATTTTCCACATTAACACTATGTGGAGAAAAGTACAACTATTATATCTTCAAAAAATTCAATAGGATGATGACATGTAAACCAACACTTTATAAATAGGAATAAGAGAATAATAGAAGCATAGATAAAAGAGAAGAAACATCAATATACATGGGGGAAACCCTTTCAAGTAAAAAATCCAAACATCCAAAGCACTAAACTAATCTATTATTCAACACCAAAAATAGTTACAAAACACTTGCAAGCTCAAATCCTTAACATGGCTATAACTTCCTATTTTGTTAAAGGAAATTCCATAACATAACCCTACAATGAAAACTCCTCAATGTGTCAATCTCAAGCCCTCAATATATAGACTCAAGAAGGCTCAAGAAACCACCAAAATGCATTACCATGGGCCCAAACAAGGCCCCAAAATATCATGGTAAGAATTCTAATGACCCACATCCCATTTTGGACTCATTGACTATATTAAAACATGCTCTATGTCAGATCAAAACATGCATCACAA